>JANIHZ010000006.1:57999612-58011065 GCA_027478365.1 Erythroxylum rufum | reverse complement strand
TAAATGTGTCGGTTTGTTTGTTCTGTCTTGGGTGGCATCCACATATCCTCCCAGGGGGTATTTGGGTGTTACATAAAGAAATTACTATAATAACGTATGAATTAGAATAAATTGTAAAATAAATGAAGACCTTATAATAGACATTATTACCTTGTTTAATATAGAAGCAAATTTAAATTGTATAAAATAAGGACTTATTCCCACAAAACTATTACAACAAATAAGAAAGACTAAAATGTGCTAATAATTTAAAACTAAAAATAAATTACAAATCGGTGAATTTACAATATGAACATCTTTTATTATAGTAAAAGATATCCATCATAAGGTAATTTTAGAAACTCATTTTATAAAACTAATTACCCCATACATAATAAACCAGGACAACACTTCAAAAAAAAAAGAAATTATGTTTTCCTTGAAAAAAAATCAAGAATAGGAATATAACTTTTAAAAACTTATTCTATTTATAAAACTTAATCAAATAATATAATATATTCAAAGAAAAAATATAGATTACTAGAAAAAATATTTCATCAAAAAAATAAAAAATAGATTACAAAATGAGAGCATTAAAAAAATTACAAAATTAGAAAGCAAATAAACAATACAAAAAAAATGAAATTCATGTCAATTTATCATACGTTTTTTAGAATAGAAAACAACAAATTGTAGACCTATCTTATGAAAAAAAATTAATAGAAAACAAATTCCTATTAAGATTAGGCCTATACAATTGAATAAAGAACCATAAAATCATTGTAAATAAGAAAATAACAACTTCCCAAAGAAAAAACTAATCTCTATGTCCAAATTAGCTTGGAGTTGTGTTGCCTTCCATAGTAATAAAAATTTTAACGAGAATGAGGAGTCCTTAAACTAGAAATAAATTATAAATCTTTATATAATTTTTTTTAGTGGATTAGGTATCTAATCTCCAACAACAAAAAAAGTGTTCTAAATACAACACAAACTCTAAAGACATATGGAAAACTGCCTATAATGTCCCTTTCAGACAATTTGAATGAAACATTAAGACCTTTGGTTTGAGAAATGTTCCTTCTAAATTTCAAAGAATAATTAATGAATTTTTTTTACTATATTTGAATTTTGCATAATATATATAAATTATGTCTTAATATTCTCTTCTTTGTTAGAACAACATTTCAAACATATTAAAACTTTTATCTATATCATTAGAAAGAAATTCTAGGTAGTATCGAAAACAAAATTTAGTGTTTTTCAAACAAAAATTAGGTTTTTAGGACATTACATAAAACAAGGAACAACAATAATCATGCAAAGACCTTTAGAGTTTACAAATAAATTTCCTAATCAAATATTAGAGCAAAAAAACTTTTTTTTAAAATTATGTTATAAACTTCTGCTCTAACTTGAATAGGCTATGTAGATCTTCACATAACAAACTAAAGAAAACTTTACCTTGAACATAGTAGCATACTAAAGTAGTAAAATAAATTAAGAAGTAAGTAAAAATAATGTTAGACTCTACACTTAGTTAATCCTAAAGCTTATAAGATTGTAGAAATTGACACCTCAAACCAAGGATATGGAGGAATGATAAAACAAGTTGTTAATAACAAAGAGAAAATAATTCAGTATAACGTTGTTCATTGGAACCCAACTCAAAATAATTATTCTACCGTTAAGAAAGAAATTTTTTCAATAGCATTAGGCATTATTAAATTTCTGAGAGATTTATTAAATAAAAAATTCTTCTTAATATTGATTGTAAATTTGTAAAACAAGTTTTTTTATAAAAAAAGATGATCAAAATATTAACTTTAAATAGATCTTTGCTAGATGGCAGGCTATATTGAATATTTTTTATTTTGATGTCAAATTCATTAAAGGTGAAGCAAATTATATTCTATATTTTCTAACTCGTAAATTTTTAAATTTTAGATCATGATACCAAGAAATAGATAACCCAAAACTCCAAAAAGATCTTCTTCATTGACATAACAAAGCTCTTATATTTTTGTATTTATATTTTGATTTTAAATTTCTTTATTCTTATTCTTATTATATTTTTATTTTTTATATAGTTTTATTTTTAGCCTTTGTTTTATAAACAATTCTCAATAACTTTTTTCTTGTGGGTCTATCATAAATAACTTCTTTATTTATTAGAGCTATGACTGCGTACTTCTAGACCTCCAAAGACTCTACATCTCAGTAGTACTTCTAATAGGATGTTGTAACTGTTGTTGTTGTTGTTTATTTTGTATTCTTTTATTTCATGAGTAATTAATATTGATCGATATGGCAAATTAATTCAGTATTGATTATTCAATTATTATCCACGTGTTTAGTGTTTCATAATTATCATGAATGATTGATACAAGTCGTAAGTGGGTTATTTATGTATTTGTATATTTAAATTATGAGAAACAAGAAAACTAAATTGAATAGTTGTAGCTATCTCAATTATTTAATTTAGGGTTTAGTTTTTTCATTAAACTTATTGTTATCATTTATTGATATGGAATGCAATCAATACGCAATCAAGTAATGGTAAGTTTTGATTTGACCATTAGGTTTGAATCAATTGATTTAGGAAAAGTGAAACTTATTATGGCTATCCTACTAGGTTTCAAACTAACTACTTGAGTTACAAAAATTTATTCTTTTTAGATCAATGATCAAAGTTATAATTGGATCAAATCCTTCCTTTGAATTAGAAAATTCAGATTTAGCCACATATGACTATAGTTCCATACAAATACAACTCTTTTTTATGAATAGATTCTTAAAGGATTAGTAGAACCTGTTATGCCAATACCTTTTGGTCCAAATAAACAAATAAAGAAATAAAACAATTCAAAGATAGAAAAGTAAAACATTTAGAATTTGAAATCAAATTTATCAAAGGTAAAGCAAATTTTATTCCAAATATTCAAACTCATGATTTCTTACAATCCATGTTATAATACTGAAAAAATTACCTAAAACTCCGTGAAGATCTTAATGCCACAACAAAGCCCTTCTAAAGCCTAACCTAAAACATCATTATTAATAGAACTAGTAAAATCTTGGAGATATATCCTAGAAGGAGGAGAAATTGTTCCCTTCATCCCTATTAAAACCCAATGTGAGGCTTCTTCAAGCCCATCTTCTAAAGTTCATATTTAAGAATTATTGCACCATTTGTCAGAAAATCCTAAGCTAGCAATAATTTTACGAGGCTTCTTCAACCTCATCTTTTATAGTTAAAATTTAAGAATGGTTGCACCTTGCATTCCTATTAAAAGGCGAGGCTTCTTCAACATCATCTTCTAAGATTAATATTCAAGAATGATCGAACCATTTGTCAACAAATCTAGAGCTAATAGTAGCTTTAAGAGACTCCATTCATAAAATCTTGCAAAAATAAATTTTATCGAAAATAGTCACTAAAAATTATTTTAAATGAATCAAAGTCTTTTAAAAAATATTTTACAAAGCTAACAATTGTTGGAAATGTTTTTTAAAAAATTTACAGATTTCATCCTAAAAAAACTAAATCTTAAAATCGTTATCTTGACAAAGAATCTTTTTAAACTATTTTAACTATTGAGAAGCTATAAAATTTGTTGTGACATTGGAGAAGATGTTTTTAGAGTTTAGAGTTTTTTGTTCTTTGGTATCATGATCTAAATTATAAAAATTCTCAAGTTAGAAATTTAGAATATAATTTGCTTCACCTTTAATAAATTCAATGTTAAGGATTAGGATATAACCATTTCTTATGTTTTAATAATGTAATATAAATTTTTGGAAAAAGTTACAACTTGATGATTCATAAATTTAGTCTTTTTTATTTTTAAAATTTTCCAATAATTAATAGTTTTTCAAAGTTTTTAACTGTTATTTCATCATTATTAACAATTCTTTCATTAGCACCAGAGGTAGATGTTTATATGATTTTCTTTATTTTTAATAAGGAAAATTGTTCTTGTTTATTTTACCTTAACTCTTTGCAGGCTTATTACAACTTTTACAAGTTTTATTATCATAGATAACATTAAACTATAGAAAAAATGATCTTAGATCTTTCCTAGTTTTAAACATTTCATACTTTAGTTATTTTTGTAATTTCATGTCTTGACATAATTGTTGAACCAAAGGAGGTTCTAATTGGTGTTTTGATGATAAAAAACATAATTACTACCAATGAGTTTATTATTTTGATGAAAAGCAATAGAAGAACAAAATAAGATCATAAACTTAAAAAGATAGCTTATAAAGTTGATCAAGAGAAGTTGAAGTTTGTAACTGTCGAAATGAAGTTAAACTAAGAACAAAAGAAGAACAAGACATATCAAGGTTATTCTTTAGTTTGTAATATTAATTGTTATCTCACTTTGTTAATTTGATGCTCTAAAAGGCTCATCATACGTAAATATTTCATTTTACTTTATTGTTTGAGTCTTTACTTGTATTAAGAGGCACTGAAGCTTTTATTTAAAAAAACCTCTTAATCTTTTGAACACTCCTTAAGGAATATTTTGGGAAGTGTTAAATCATAATTGGATTAAACAAATTAGTTTTGAGCATTTAAAGTTGTTAAAATCATTTTTTGAGTGATTGGTCGACTTATAAGGGTTAATGATCAACCATTATAGGTTAAAGTTGCCAAATTTGATATACCATAAGTTTGTTGTAACATTGGTTAATGTATAGAACTAGTGTTCCAATGGCTAGTGAATTTGGTACCTTTAATGCATACTAGTCAACCACTGTTATATATATAGTTACTACAGTGACTAGTTCTTGGCTCCAACAGTTAGGAAGGATCGCAAAAAGCTATAAATAGGTATTTTCTCATTAATTTTAACATAAACTTTTAGGTGCATTTTACACATATTTTTAAATGTTTTTCAATCATTTGAGCATCACTATTTTATAATTATGCAAATGAGTCGCTTTCGAGTTATCAAGTGAATAAGAGAGACATTTTTGAGTTGTGATCCTTTGTTGAGGTGTTGGATAATGTACTTATGAGTGTTCTAAGTAAGAATAAGGTTCCAGTTCACCTTGAAAGAAGAATGTAAGAAAGGTTCCTCTTTATTGAAAAAGATTGTACAAAGGTTATTCTTCACCTTAAAAGAAGAATTATAGTGGAATTATTATTCAATTGTTTAATTGGTTTATGTTAAGCAATCCAATTATTTGTATATATATTGATTACTATTAAATTAACTTCATTAGTTAGAAAATTCTTGAATTTTATAAACACTCAATTTATCCCCTTGCCTTTGAGTGCCATTAGGTTTAATAAGTGTATCAGAGCACGTATATTAGACTAAGCATTTCTAACAAAATCCTATAGAAAATATCATAATGTTATATTTAGGAGCATCATCATCATCATTCAACCAGAAAGACAAAGAATTAGCATATCACTTTTCATTGATTGCAATTAATACCTTTATTGGAAAACTAGGAAGAGATTATTCTTAATGGTTGAAAGTGTCGACCTATAGGAAATAGTTTCAAATAGTCCCTTTATTCCTAAAGAAGAAGGGAACTTAAAGATAAAAGATTAGTTTCTTTGAATAGTAGGGCTATACATATCCATTTTGGTGCATTAGGACGAAGTGAACTCAATAGGTTCTCTATATGTAAAATGGCTCATAAAATTTGACATACTTTAGAAGTTACACATGAGGAAACCAATCAAGTAGAGGAGAGAAAATTAAGCATACTAATATATCATTATTAATTGTTTCAAATAAAGCCTGATGAAAGAATATCTAACATGTATACTAGATTTATTGGTATTATTAATGTCTTAAATGTCTTGGAAAGACATATACTAATGTTGAAGTGGTAAGAAAGTTACTTAGGCCACATTTAAAGATGTGGGAAGCTAAAGTGATAGACATATAAGAAACTAAGGATTTAACAATAGTACCCTTAGAGGAGGTTATTAGATCTTTTCTTACATACAAAATGAGACTCTAAAAGATGCAAAAAGAAACGACGTTTCCAAAGAAAGGAATTTAGCATTCAAAGCCTAAAAAGAAGAATTTAGTAAAGAGGAAGAGACATTAACTAGTGAAATCAATGAAGAAGATATGGCCTTAGAGACTAGAAAATTTAATAAACGCTCTAAAAGACAGGACTTCAAAGAAGGCAAAAGTGTTATAAAACATAAATCTTCTAACATTATTTTCTTTGAATATAGAAAACCTAGTCACCTAAAGTCACAATATCCTCTATTCAAAGATAATGAGACGTACAAAGAAAACTATAAGAAGGACAAGAAGGAAGCCTTTAAAACATTAACTTAGGATAATCCAAGTAAATCCAAAAAAGACCATTCAAAAGAAGAGATAGATCATATATTCTTTACTGCCATAGACGATGATGTGGTAACATCCAACCCTAACTTATATGGTGGTGATACTGATTTGACATATGATGAATTAGTTGAGAGTTTAGAAATCATGAGTAAGAAATGGAAGAAATTGTCTTCAAAACTCAAGGAAGTTTAAAAGCAGTTGAATGCATGCATAAATGGTAATGAAAAAATGAAAAATGAAATGCTTATCATTAAAGCATCCAAAAATATGATCATTAATGATAATCATGACTTTAATGAATTAATCAATGAGAATGAAACACTTAAAAAAAGGGGTTAATTCCCTTAAGGACTTATTGTCTAAGCAACAATATTTGCATAATGAAGAACCATTGCCTAATGTGACAAATGAGTATGGAGCATTGATATGTGCTTAAATGTTGATTCATTTAATCTACTACATTTAGTGATTAATGCCTTTAAATGCTTAGGATACTTACTTTAGCTTATATTTGATTTTAAGTACATTTCAGAAGTGAAGGAGCTAAAGTGACCCGAAAGCATATTCATTTAGTCATCTTCTCAATGTCTAAACTTTATTAATTCATGGAGTAAGAAGAAGAAGAGGATTAAAAGAAGAAGACACAAGATAAAGTGTGAAAGCGAAGAACAAGGTAAGGAAGCATCTCACGGCCACACCATGGTGTGCATAGGCATGGACCTCTTCTCACCCCTATGCATGGTGTCTCACGGGTGTGAGACACCTCTCACTACCGTGAGAGGTTACTCACGAGTATGATTTATAGGCCATCTGTCCATTTAAACCTAGTTTTTAATTATAAAAGGGAATGTTGTGATGACCGAAAGAGGAACTCTGGGGGGACAGAAGTGAATACATCGTTTTTCTTCATTTTCTTTTAGGTTTCAATAACAACAGAGGCTACGATGGATGATACTTGAAGCTTGAAGGAGAAGATGGAAAGCTAACTTCCCGACACTTGTTCGACGGTGAAATCAATGCCCAAGTCACAGTTAAGCTTATCTCATCTTGTTAACATTGATACTCTCTTTTCGGATTGTTATTGTTATTTGTGTTGATTGAATCGAGTTCTGTAAAGATGATATTGATATGTTATTTGGATTATTCTATTATGAATTTATTGCTAGAATGTCGAATATAATTCGTGATCATTATATTTGATGTTTATTAATAGCCATTAATGATCTGAAATCGTTAGGAACAATATAACTTAAGTTAGATAGCCCGAACGTGTGAGGTTACTACCTATATTGATCTATTTTCTACTTCGTAATGCGACTGCCAAATTGAATCTAGAGATTATATCATAGGTTATTCATTGGCTAGGTTTAATTAACGATCCTATCTTAATTAAACACAATCTAAGGGAAAATTGGGATTAGCAAAGAGTATTGTTAGTCTCCGATCAATAGTTCGAAAAGAGGTGTGAGAACATTCGAATGATGGGATATGTTTAATCGTGCCTAGGCCAAGATTGATCATAGAACCAAACTTTAGATATATTTGACTTTTTATCATTTTTGTTTTTCCATAATTTGTTTTCGTTAGTTAAAATTTACTTTATTTTTTAATTGCGTAAAACCTAAAATCCCCCTTTTTATTTCCTTTATATCAATTATTTTCATTACGAAAATTAACCGAACATTACCTATGGATACAATCCCGACTTACCACAACTACAAATTTAGTGTGCAGAGTTGGGAAAATTTTCCAGTGCACTTGACACGCGTTGTCAAACATCCACATCTAAACATATTCATGCATATTCCACATCCATTAGGACTAATCCTAAAAGCAAGTATCATGATTTTATATATGGCTTATAACCTAAGCATAAAGTTCAATACTATCAAGGAAAGAATAGATATAACTTTTATAATGACATGTAAACCTACTCACATCATTTTTAGCCTCAAATAATCATATATCAAGCGTTCACTGATAATAGACATCATACATATAATCATGGTAACTTATTTCACCATCCTAATAAAATATTCAGCACCTGTAATATCCAAAAGAATTTTCCTTATTATGCATACATACGTAGTAATGCATTTATGCATCATAGAAAAATATTCATTAATGGCTTGAAAACTTAAGAAGAATCTTCATTAAAATCATACCATAAGTAATGTTTAACAAGAGATAACTGTTAGTTCATACCTTAGAAATTTGTCATATATTGCTCTTATTTATCAATTTTAGTTTAAATTCCTAGTGATGAATACTAGGTTGAAAATTTCTTTGGCATATTATGGATGTAAACTTAAATATTGTGCAAATGGGAATGTTAAGCTAAAAACTTGTTAATTACTAAATCAATTGGGATATATTTTCTCTAAACTAGTGAATGATGATATCAAGAGATAATTAGGCATGATTTTATGTGTTTAAAGTCTCAATGTTTTTTACCGATCTTAATTGGTATTACCAATATTTTTAAGTGTTTTAATACTTTAATTAGAGTTTTAAAGATGATTTCTTATCTAATAATTGGTTAACCAACATATTAGTTTGCTTAATCGGTATCTTCATAATTCCCCTTTCTTTTTTTTCCAATGAGTTTGCTAGTTGTTTAGTTACGAATCTGGGCAACCACTTAGACATAATAGTCAACCAATGACCTTTTGTGGTTGACCAATATCACTTCACCTAAGAATTTTTCTCTTTTAAGTGAGTTTGTTTCGTGGTTGACTATATGTACCGATTAACCACTTACCCTTATTGATTAACCAATATAGTTTTTTTCTTTAGAAACCTTCATTCTGGCAAGTTTGTACCGTAGTTAGCTTATAGGTTTGGATGACCACACACATTATTCAACCAGTAATATTGTGTGGTCAACTAGTCTTCACTATTGCAGCTCTATTTATTCTTTTTTCTTCTATTTTTCATCTTAGTTGTGCATATCTTCTAAGACCCCTAAACAATTCACCCTTCTCATTGAAAAACATAATCTCTTTGTTATAAAGATCTCATTAGATTGCATCAAATTGAAAATTTGTCATTTTTGAATTTCAAATTTGGGATTTTCAAAATTTTCTTAATTATGAATTATCTTTTCAAATTATGCTTTCTTAATAAAATTGTAAAAGGAGTCAAGATTGTTTCCTTTTTGCATTATATTGATGCATCTTCGATTTTGGCACTTTGGGCACATTTTCATTTATGAATTTTGGAATTTTGGGGTTTCCAAATTTATATATTATCTTATAAAATTGATTATTAGAATTACAATTATGCTTATATTTGTTACAATTTCAACCTCTAATTTTGTTAAAACTTGCCCTTATTACCTTAATTAAACCTTTTAGCTTATGCATATTATCGATTTTGGAGATTTTTCAAATTTGACACAATTAGGATGTTTCTATCAAAATTAACTTTTTATTTTGACTCTTTAAATATTCAATACCACTCTCTAGTGAGAAAGTTTAACAATCTTGATCAAATTTATCTTTTTAACTAAGTTAGCTTGATGCATGATAGTTTATATTATGAATTTGTGGCTAATTGACTTCTTTTCAGTGATTTAGAAAAAAGGGAGAAAGATTGATAATATTATATTTTTGGCAGAGTGATGACATTCATTGTTTAGTCATTTTTTTTCTATTTCTTGATGTGGTATGCTTGAATAAATCTATGTTATCTTCATATATAGATATTTCTTTGATTTAAAGTATGTTCTTAGTATTGAATTATTCTCTTTATATTGAATTATATTTTATGCATAAATTAATGAGGAGTTAATCATATCTTAATACTTGTTTGTGTGCTTAATTTTATTGTTTGTTTTCTAGTATCATAAATATTTTGTCACAATTTAAAAGGGAGAGATTGTTAAACCAAGGGAGTTTCTAATCAATAGTTTGATTATAACAAAATATATTACTTCTAATAAGTTTGTTATCTTCATGAAAAGCAATAGAAGAACAACATAAAGTCATAAAGTCAAAAGGATAGCTTATGAAGTTAAAAAAGAGATGTTGAAGTTTATAACAATTAAAATGAAGATCAAGGCTTATCAAGGTTATTATTTAGTTTGTAATATTAATTGTAATATCACTTTATTAATTTGATGCTTTACAAGGCTCACTATACATAAACATTTCATTTCACTTTATTGCATGAGTCTTTACATTCATCAAAAGGCATTAAAGCTTTTGATTTTAATAGAAAAACCTGTTGATCTTTCAAACATTATTTAGATAATATTTTAGGAAGTGTTTAAATCATTATCGTATTAAACAAATTGGTTTTGAGCATTTGAAGTTTTTAAAATCATACTTTTGGAGTGATTGGTAGACCTATAGGTTAGTGATTGACCAATATAAGTTAAAGTTGTTAAATTTAATGTAACATGAGTTTGTTGTAATATTAGTTAATGTATTGGTTGACTAATGTACCATATTGGTCAACCAATATGCCTACTGGTTAATTAGTGTTCCAACAATTGGTGAACCTAGTGCCTTTAATGCATATCAATCAACCAGTACGTTCCTTATAGTCACTATAATGGTTAGTTCTCAACTCCAATGACTAGGAAGGTTCTCAAAATACTATAAATAGGTGTGTTCTTATTAGTTTTAGCATCAAGAAGTAGTTGGGTATATTTTACACACATTTTTAGAGGTCCTTTATATCATTTGAGCATCATTTTTCATATTTGTATGAGTGAGCATCTTTGGAGTTATCAAGTGAATAAGTGAGATATTTTGAGTTGTAATCCTTTGTTAGGATGTTGGATATTAAACTTGGGAGTGTTTTAAGTAGAATTAAGGTTCTTTTTCACCTTGTAAGAAGATTGTATGATGAGTTCCTCTTAACTGAGAAAGATTGTAAAAAAATTATTCTTCGCCTTGAAAGAAGAATTATAGTGAAATTTTAAGAAGAGTCTTAGGAGTCGACGTAGAAAAAGGTGTTAGTCGAACCACTATAAGTCAGTTTGCATTATCTTTTCCCCATCCTATTTAAATTATTATTCAATTATTTGATTGGCTTATATCAAGCAATTCATTTATTCATATGTGTGTGTGTGTGTGTGTGTGTGTGTGTGTGTGTGTGTGTGTGTGTGTGTGTGTGTGTGTGTGTGTGTGTGTG
>JANIHZ010000006.1:57977285-57988505 GCA_027478365.1 Erythroxylum rufum | reverse complement strand
TCCCTCTCTTTTGTTTGAAGTTTCGTTCCTTTCTCCTTGTAATTGTCGTAGGTTCCCTTTAAAAGCCTTAACAAATTGTCTCTTCATTTAAAAGCCTAAGCTCTCAAAATTACGTAGTTTCATTTACTCTCCTCTCTTCTCTTTGAATTTTCGTAACTCTCTCTAAAAAAACCTAAGGCAATCATTTTCTCTACTCCTTTTCCTTAAAAGAAACCAAAAATTACCTAAACACCCCTCCTTATAAGCCTTAAACTTCAACAATTCAAGTAAACTTCCCCAAAAATGCCCTCATTTCATCTTATTCTTTTAAATTTCTAACAATTCATCAAAACTCTAATATACTAGATTCCTTCATTTAATTCCATTAACTAAGCACTAAAAACCTCAAATTATTCCAACTAAAAGAAAATTATCAAACTAAACCTCAAAATAATTTAAACAAGCTTACTTACTAAGAAAAAGGAATCGGGGCCCAACAAAAGGCCTAAGACTTTAGCTATTATATTAGAATTTTGCCTTAGGGCTATAAAAGATAGACGAGATGAATCGATTGATTAGATTTCTTCTATGATTGATTCCATTATTCCATAAGAAGTACAAACCCTATATCATTAGCCAAGCTACAAGATTGTTTAATTTTAACATCCAAATGAATGTCATACCAAAGTCCTGCAATAAGACAACCAATAACAAAACTTTTAAGTAATCCATAAACATGGTGAGAAAGCCTTTCAAAGGCTTCTTAATAATTTTCTACAGTTTTTTTTTTGAGTTAATAGGTCCTTATAATCAATAGGACCAAAGAGTAAAAGGATTGCCTTAGTAAATTCATCCCAAGTAAATGGTCCTCAAAATTTTGTTAGCCAATAATGCCATTGCAACGCAATCCCTTACAAATGAAAGGAAACAAGCTACACTTGTTGGTCAGGAGCAACTACTTTGAACTAAAAGTATTGTTCTGCCTTGTAGATCTAGGCAGTTGGATCCTTCCCAATTGAACTTCAAGAATTGTAACTTAAGATGACGTTGGTAAGGGTAATTAGGGCTATTAGGACTCTCCTGGATAGAATGAGTTAATCTTTGGTAGCATATTATATGTACTATAAGAGACTCATAAGGCTTGTAACTCTGTTAATATTGTTTGTAAAGTAGCATTAACTTGATCAAACCTATACTCAAGTTGGGCCAAAATTTCACTAACCTTATTGTCATGGACCTAAAGGTTATTTGAAAAAATTGACTAATAGGAATGGTAATAGTGGAAAAACAAAGAGCTTATGGATCACAAATATATGGATTTCTTTTACGAATGTGAATAGAGAGCTTCGTGAGTTGTCCAATGGAAGTGGCTTTGATACTAGTTAATGTAGAGAAGTTTTGGGCAAAGAAGAAACTTCTCACAAAAATATCATCATATACGAAAAGTAAGATTCAAAGTTCAGGGAAAGAGATAAATTGGGTAAGGAGATTACATCCGTGAATGTGAATCATTTCTACATTCACTGAGCAATGTAAAAAGTTTAATATTCGGAAACTCTATCTTTATATGGAGTATAATTATGAATATGAATGAATAGATGTCAATAATCATGAATTTCTAATTCTTTTCATATTTTATAAAAGTTATGTTTACACAAACTACATATTCTTCCACCTCTAATTGAAAATTGAATCATGAGAGTCTTATGAATATTCTGACTACCATTTCTAAGGCATGAACATAAGAAGAACAAGGCTTTCTATTACTACTTTTATACTACTTTAAAAAAAAGTATATAGTGGCTAACTTTACCTTGCTTTAGAAACTGTAGGACAATAAATGAATAGAAAATGTGATTTAATGAATTGTTGCTAGGAAAAGAACAAAGCCTAAGAAAAGAGAAAACAAACCTTGGAAACCAAATTTTGGACATAAACATACCTAACACCCTAATGAAATTCAGTCATGGCCCATCCAACTCCACCCATTGAATCTCCATTGTGTTTAAGGTAGCTCAGGTAATATTGAATTTTAGTTTCACGATACAACCATGCAAATGCCTATAATTACAAATTTCAAAACTAGAGAAACATCTAAAATTCCACTTTGCTATAATATTGTTGTCATATGTGTCCTTGCACTTGTCAACGAATTTGAATAGTTTAAAACAAAAAGAAGCAAACATAAGCCATGAGCCATAAGCCATTAGAAAGAGACCAAGAACTAATATCATTTCAATTTGATAACTTAGTAAGGGTTGGGATTGGGAGATATGTATTTTGTGGTCATACCAATTCATCAATCTAAATATATTTTCTTTTCTTTTTAGAGAGAAGAAACGGTAAGTAGAGAAATTAAAGAGAACAAAGAAAGAGAAAGGAAGACAAAAGAGAGAGGAGAGAAATGAGATTTTATTGTCTTTATTTTAAATTTTAATCCCCATTTATCACTTAGGATATATATTTGGCAAAAGGTTATAAAAAGATTTCAAATATATCTTTATGAAGAAGGATAACATAGAAGTTAAAAGGGTTCAAATTGAATGTTTGTGAAACGATAAAGTTCATTTTGAATATATTAAAACGTTTAAATTTAAATCAAATTTTGATGAAAATGTTAAGGTTCAATTTGACCAAAATATTGTTCTAATTACTTAGCTCACTAATTTATAAAGAAAAAAACACATGGAAGTCAACAAACTTAAGGACAAGGATTGTATTGCTCAAGAGAGAAAAACAATTGTAACTTAGAAATTTCTATCGATCAACAAACTTAAGGATAAGGATTGTATTGCTCAAGAGAGAAAATAATTGTAACTTAGGAATTGCTATCGGTCTAAGTAACTGTGATTAATTATTGAATAAAGACAAATTCAAGCATAGTAAAATACTTAAGGGATTTTACTTCTAAATATATTCTATCTATTGTTAAGTCAAAATGACTTTACGAATATTAAGTTTTGATGACAAGCAAACAAAATAAAAAAGCAGACGTAAGCAAAAAGCAGACGGAAGCAAAAAGCAGACGGAAGCAAAAGCAGACGGAAGAAAAAGCAGATGGAAGCGAAAGTGGAACGGAAACATCAGCTTGAGTTAGTTACAAGACTCAACTGAATAACCGTTTCTTTAAATAATCAAGAAGCAGTTATTAAGAAGCAGTTGGAGACGGAGACTATAAATAAGAGGCCGAAGTTGAAGATTGAAAGCAGATACTGATACATATACAGACACACGTACACAGAGAGATTACTAAAAATTTAGCAATTATTGTGACGAAGTTCTGTGCGAAAATACTGAGCGTTATTTTGTTATTGTAACAAGTTCAAAAACACTGATAGTGATACAGATAGCCTGAAGAGGCTAAGAGTAAAAGAATACTCATTGTATTGAGACCTGAAGAGGCTCGGAGAAAAAGAATACTTGTAAAACTTTGAGAGATAGTGAAATCTCAGATAGGCATCTGAGGACTGGACGTAGCCCACGGTTTGGGGTGAACCAGTATAAAAATTACTGCGTCAAACTCTCTCAACTCTTTTACTCTTTACATTGTGATTTTCAATATTACTTTCATACACAAGTTTTAGAAAATCATTTACAAACGTATAAACATCAGTTCTGAAAGATAAACTAGTTTTTATTAACAAAAGAAGGGTTTAAAGAAAAAGTTCATCACAATTAAACCCCCCTTCTTGTAAGTATATATAGCATTATTGTTTACAATATTAACGTGTGATTCACTTCACATACATCAAAACAAAATCAATTCATTCATCAAATTCTAGCACAACTTCATCATTAATACCACAACCAAGTTCATCTCTAATTAATCATCATAAATGTTATGGTAACATATGTCCCAATAGATCAATAAATCACTTGTTCAACTCAAGGTCTCCTCAATTAACAAGCTAACCAAGCCTTCCCAGAATTTAAGGATACATTATGAACAAGATGGAAATAAAAGGGTTTCAATCATAAGATGAAGGCTGAAACATTTTGGCAAAATTCAAGGTTATGGAGATTGGGTAAGTGTGTTGATGGTGAGAAGAAAAAGAAGAAGAAGAAGAAGAAGAAGGAAGCATGTAACCAAAGACAAGAAAGAAGATGGTCTTTCGAATGTGGAGATCGTGGGATGCAAATGTGTGGAGGAGAGGTGGGACACATGGTAAGACACTTGTCAAATAGAGAGCTATACTATGTGTCTTCTTCTTATGCTACCAATTGTCACTTAATGTTTGGTCCATTTGTCACATAGTTTCCTAAGCCATTTGTTACCCAATTAAACCACCGTTTGTCTCTCATCTATTCAAGTCGTTTTTCACTCAATTAACTGAACCATTTGTCACTTATTCCCAATGCCACATGTCGCCATTTCATAGGCCAAATCAACCTAAATTCCCATATACCAATTTGTCTTGCCTTTTAACATTTTTCCTAGACTAGATGCACATATCACTTCATTTATCACTCAATTGCAACAATAAATTCCAAATTACTAATTATAATCCATTAAAACAAAATTCAAGATATAATTAACACACAAGTACATCATAATCAGTTAAAACCTTTCATATCCTGAGATATGTCAATTGAGTGCATATACTATCTTTACCATGTCTCTAAATCATGATTCAAGTGTGTATGTGAATATGATGCATGCAAATGAGATGCACTTCATGTATTCTCATATGATATGACTCAATTTAACAGTTAAATCCTTCAGTGTAGAAACGGGCTATTACAGTATTAAAAAGATTGTAAACATAAGGCTTGGTTTGAAAAGAAAGGCATATCAAACATTTTTGTATGTTTCTAACTAAACTTAACTGAAGTTCCTTCTAATACTTGATGAATTAATTTTGGGTTTACTACTTATATTTCCAATTTTATGCAGGAATTCCTTACAATCTAAATCATAAACCTAACTGAGAACTTTCTGTTAATAGAAAATTGTAAAAGGTCCTAATTGAAGGCGTAGGGACTTATCGTCTAATGTTGGATACTAGTTATAACTTAGATCTAGTACAAACTCTCTACATGTCTTCAATTTCTAAAACTTAATTTCTGTTTCATAATGAAAGTGGATTTACTTTTAAGTTTGGTGATGGTTATTTTAGTTTACTTAAACATAATTTCATTATTAGATGTGGAGTTATTCTTAATGGTTTATATGAATTGGCACGTGATGTCAATTTTTCTGAATCCTAATTTTCTGTTTATTATACCATTGGAACTAAGCGTAGCATAATGAATGAAAATCTAACTTACTTGTGGCATAAATATTTACGTTATATATCCAAAGAAAAATTAGAAAGATTGGTAAAGAGTGAAATTATTTCAGATTTAGATTTTATTAATCTCGATATACGTGTGGATTGTATTAAGGAAAAGTAAACCAAACATAATAAGAAAGAAGACATAAGAAGTACTCAGCTCCTTGAGATTATATACACTAATATATGTAGACCTTTGGGCTCTCCATCCTTTGGTGGAGAAAAGTATTTTATCACCTTTATAAATGATTTTTCACATTAAGGATATGTCTATTTTCTTAATAAAAGACCTTAAGCTGTAAACGCTCTTGAAGTGTTTGTAAAGGAGGTTGAAATGTAATTAGATAAAAAAAGGTTAAAATTGTAAAATCTTATAGAGGTGGTGAATGTTATTAAAAAAAATGATATATTGGGATAATATCTAGGATAATTTGCAAAGTTTATTGAGAAATATGACATATGTGCATCAAGCATACCTCAATAAAATAATGTGGCAAAATGGCATAAAAGGACATTAATAAATATGGTTAGGAGTATGACGAGTAATTCATTATTACCAAAAACCTTGTGAAAGAATACACTTAAAACTAATATGTATTTGTTGAATAGGATTTGTAGTAAGACAATCCCAAAAACCTATGAAGGAAAAGGAAACCTAGTATGAGACACCTACAAATTTGGCATTGCTTAGTAGAAGCACTAGTTTATAATCCACATGAAAGAAAATTATATTCTTGAACAATGAGTGGTTACTTTATCAATTACTCGGAGATATCTAAAAGGTGTATGTTTTATTGTCAAAACCATAGTCTAAGAATTCTTGAAATAACTAATGCCAAGTTCTTTAAAAATGGTGAAGTTAGTGGGAGTGTTGAAAAATGTATTATGGATGTTCCATTATCCTTAAATATTTTAACATCTACATCTATACTAAATATTATCCCAATATAACAAGAACAAAATGATCCTGGACAATGCTTGGATGAGACAACACCTCATTAAGAAACTAACTTATGGTCAATTGAAATACATAATCCATATGGAATAACTTTAAATAAACCTATAAGAACAAGGAGATTAGTTATTCCTGATGATTATATGGTTTATTTATAACATTCAAAATTTGATTATAACAATAAAAAGCATCTAGTTTCATTTTCACAAGCAATAGAAAGTGATAAGTTTGATAAATTAATTAATGCCATAAAAGATGAGTTAAATTCAATGACATAAAATAATGTTTGGGTCTTTATTGATTTGCCAGCAAGGTCTAACCGAATTAGATGCAAATAGGTCTTTAAAACAAAACGTGACTCAAATGAAAATGCTAAATGATATAGAGCTAGACTTGTTGCAAAATGTTATACTCAAAAGGATGGTATTGATTATAAATAAACCATTTCATCTATCTTAAAAAAAGACTCATTGGCAATAATTATGACATTAGTGGCTCAGTTTGATTTAGAGCTACGTAAAATGTATGTGAAAATTGCTTTTATGGATGGTGATCTTGAAAAGGAAGTTTATTTACATCAACCTGAAGGCTTTTCCATAGAAGGAGAAGATCACATGGCGTGCAAACTTAAAAAATCAATATATGGAATTAAACAAGCCTTTCGACAATGGTATAGTAAGTTTAATGATACTATAACATCTTTTGTTTTCTAAGAAAATATTATTGATTAATGTATCTATTGAAAGAATAGTGGGAGTAAGGTTATATTTTTAGTTCTATATATTCATAACGTTTTACTTGCTACTAATGATTTGAACATATTGTATAGGACTAAAGATTTCCTCTTTAAAAAATTTGAAGTTAAAAATAATAAAGAGGTATACTGTGTGATAGGAATTTCAATATTCCGAAGTAAATCATAAGGAGTAGTAAGATTATCTCAAAAAGATTATATTGAAAGAATTATTGAGAGATTTAATATGAGCAAATATTCAACAGGGGTTGTCCCAATACAAAAAGAGGATAAATTTAGTCTTTTGCAGTGTCTAAAGAATTATGAAGAATGGAATCTATTCTATATGCTTATGTTGTTGACAGTTTAATATATTTGTAAACGTGCACAAGATCCGATATCAATTTCACGATTGAAATGCTAGGAAAATAGCAAAGAAATCTTAGTATAGACCATTGGAAAGTTGCATAAAAAAAAGTTTTAAGATATCTTTAAGGAACAAAAGACTATATGCTTATGTATAAGGAAACTCCATTTTTTACAAAAGTTTTCCTAGACTCCAAACTTATACCAAAGTTACATTTACTATTTTATATGGAAATCTCACTTTGGTCAGTTTAAGCGAAACTCAGCCTTCCAACATGATCATTGACCAACAAAGTGTTGTTCTCAAATGCCTCATGATCCTCATAGTATTTAACTCTTATACTCGTGTAAAAATACTTGTAAACAATGAATAATCAAAGGTAACAATAAATACATAAGAGCTATGGTAAAAACCAACCTTTATTACTTCTCCAAAAGCATACAAAGGAATACTCTCTCTCAACATGCTCCCATCCCACCTATCTCTCTTCTTATAAGTAAGACTCAAATAAGCTATTTACAGGCACCTCTGACTTTATATTTCATAATTCTAATTGAACTGAACTAACTAGATCACCTCTATCCTTATCAAATTACATCACACTAACTAATTTGATAACACCCTCATCTAAATAGGAGTTTAACTGATAGGATTTAGATACATCACAACTAACAAGATAAGAGATTACATTTAATTAGAAAAGATACATCTATATTAATAAAAAAAACTCCACTATCTTCAAAAAATCCTCCCAAATGGTCTTTATCTTTTAGAGCTAATATGTATCTACTGTGATTTTATCTGCCACATCATCTAAGATCTCCTTTGATCTCTATCCATTAATCATGAGTCATCCAAGCCTAAAGCCTTTCGTAGCATACTGGTCTGGTCCAGTGCTTACTCCTATCAAATCCATGAGTTATGATCCGTCTATTTAGGCATATATTAAGTCCTTAGATCTCTTATATGTCTCCCTCATGCATATGATGTAGTTGACCTTCAACCTAAGGTCCATCTCAAACAATTTTTTAATCTCACGTATGAATCTTGCTTCTCGTTGAAGATTTTCACAATATGCATCAATCCATGCCAACTCATCGATAATGCTCGTTTTCCTTGCCTGCTTGCAAGTCTTTGCCTTGTTCTATTGTCCTAAGTGTCAAATATTGGTCAAAGCTCGTCAGTTCTTACACGATTATGTAATGAGGACTTAGGGATTAACAAACCACCTCTAATAAAGCACTTGATGCCCTCGTCGAAATAATTCATGAGAACTCTTTCGAATATGGTTCCCTTGAAAACCCCTTAGTTATTGGCACATCTCTAACTTATCTTCTTTTTTCCTCTCTTTGTCAGCTTTGTCTTTACTTTTGTTCAAATGCTCCTTTATAAGGCCTATTATACCTAACAAAGTATAATTATTAAGGTAGACTTCTTCCGTTGAGTCATCTTGTCCTTCTCTTTGATCCTTCATAACCATGGAATTCATTTTCTCCTCAACCACCTTCCATTTTAGGCAATTACTAGCAAAATGTGGCTCTTCACAAATGAAACAAACAATATCCTACTTTGTTTGTTTATTGGACTTATGTTGAGAAGATTCACATATCTTCTCTTTGCCTTTCTTTGAGTCATTATGTGTCCTACCATTCTTCTTACCTTTATTGATATTTCAAATTGGTGGTGGCAATTGGAGATCCACCAAGGTATCCATAGCCACTACCGCATTTATGAGCTCTTTTACATTTTACCTTCGAAGCTCCATTTGTGCCTAACCTTATAAGTCGTTTATGAAGTCGAATAACTTGTCTTCCATAAACATGTTTTGCACATCCAACATCAAAAATGTGAATTTCCTAATATACTTTTGCACCGAGTTGTCTTGTTCCAAACTTTTTAAAGCTTTTCTCATAAGTCATGAAGTGTTGTTAGAGAGGAACTGTTCTGTTAGTTCCTTTTTCATTTTCTCCCAAATGTCAATAGGAAGTCTAACGATATTGATGTTGGTGCAAGTTCTCATTCTCCATCACAACTTTACATCTTCCACTATATACATAGTCATGATTAATACCTTCTCCAAATCAGACATCTTTGTCGTTGCAAAGCATTGCTTCATATCCTTAAAAATTTCAAAGCTCATTAACACTTCGTTTGTCATAGAAAACTTGGGGTTCTTGTAACTTCACCAAAGTGCTTTTGGCACACCCAATATCCTATATTGCGATTGCATGCCTTAGGATTGTGATCTCCAATCTAGAATCCTTTTGTACCTTCATCAAGTCCGCTATTTGATGCTAAAACTATTGGACTGTGCCTCTGAAATCTCGGATGGAGATGAGTAGGAAGTGACGACCTCTTTCTCCTTTTAGGCTATATTTGGTTGGACGTAAGGTTTTTAATGGAATGGAATTGAATATAATGGAATGAGATAGTTTATAATAGAATGGAATGTAAATTGATGTAATATTAGAAAATTGTTGTTTGGGAAGGATGTAAGAATTTATAATGTAATATAGTGAAATTTTGTTTGGAAGATGGATGGAATGAAATGTAATGTAAGTATAATAATAATAAATGACTATTCTACACTTGATAGAATGAGATGTATTGTCTTGTTGCTTGTTATTAGGGTTGAGAGTATAATTGGTATTATAAAAAATTATTGAGGGTATATTACGTAGTACATATTTTTCATTTTATATTCCATCTTAAACTTCCAAATCAGAAGTAACTATTTTTACTGTTTAAGATGAAATAGGATATAATGTAAAACCCTTCGCTTTCATCATATTCTATTCCATTCCATTATAAACCCTCATCCCAAACAATGGAATAATATTACATTCGATTCCATTTCATTACTAACTGCCTTGCTAGATATAGCCTTAAGGAATTGGCCCTATGAGTGCCTCCACTCTATTGACACGCTCTGTCAAATTACTATCTCCCGCCATATCGATATTTTGGAACTAATACCAATTGTTACAAAAGTTTTCCTAGCCACTAAACTTATACTGAAATCGCATTTACTCTAGTACAAACTGTCGTTTATCTTTTGGACCTGTTCTGCTCAACAAGAATAATAATAGAATTTAGTTTGATAGAGGAAACCAAGACCTCAACGCTATGACACATTTCGTAGGAATTTTCAGCATACGCTCAGCTTGTTATTCATTAACTATAAATAGCTTAAAACAATAGAAATTTAAGGAAACACACACTTGTCGTTTGACTTATTCAAAACTAAACAGCTGTCCAACAAGCACTAAGGATATTGGCACATGACAATTCCCTCCTCCTTTAGAACCACTCTTGTCCTCAAGAGTGACATGTGGAAATTGACTTGATGGAATTGACGTCTTCCCATGTTGCATCTGTAGCTGATAACCCACGCCACTGAATTAAAACTTCCTGCTTCCTTCTTCTCAATCTTGTGTCCAGAATGGCCTCCAGTTCTGGAATCAAAGTACCAGTTTCCTTATCCCCAACAGGCAACTCTAATTGTATAATAACTCTACTTCCAACATATTTTTTTAAGGAGAGGCACATGGAATATAGGATGAATACGAGCATTTTTTGGTAAATCCAATTTATAGGCAACCGTACCAATTCTTTGCAACACCTTGAATGACCCATAATATTTGGGTGATAGCTTCAAATTCATTCGTGAAGAAACTAAATTTTGCCTATATAGTTACAGCTTCAAATAAACTCAATCTCCTATTTCAAATTCTCTCTCTTGACGCTTTGAGTCGTAAATACGCTTTATCCGATTTTGAGCTCGTTGAATTTTCTCCTTAATCTCTTTAATCATAACATCCCGCTCCAACAACTCTTGTTCAACTGCTGCTACCTTAGCCGTCCCAGGACTGTAAGAGAGAAGAGTTGGTGGTGGTTTACCATACATCACTTC
>JANIHZ010000006.1:57783373-57799549 GCA_027478365.1 Erythroxylum rufum | reverse complement strand
TTGATCTGGGTTTGCTTCATTATACATGTTCTGTTTTCCTTTCTTCTTTGATCTGTCTCTGTTGGGTCCAGTTGGTTTTTGTTTATGGGGTCTTTTGTTGGTTGATTTCTATTCTTGGACAAGATCTATTTTGTAGCTTATTAGGGTTTTGTTTCTGATTTGTTTATGATGTGGGTTTGTGCTTCTTTACGCCTCCTTGCGGTTTTTTGTCTTTGATGTAATATTTTGGTAAATTTAGATGTCGTTATGTTGGTATTGACTTTTGTTGACTAACTTGGTTTATATGTTCAATTTTTGCCACTTTAGATGTGCTTCTGAGTACTATACTGACTAGCCTGTTTAATCTATATTTATGGTCAATCCGCAATCTTAGGTATTTCCTTAACTTTTATCTCTCAATAGAAGCTGCAGATTTGTTACAGAACTTATCTTTGGAATCTCAATTAAAGACTTTAGAAATTCCAGAGCCTACTAAGAAGGTAGTAAGAACTTTGGTTGTGGATTTTGTTTTGGGTGAAAACTTGAAGATTTGACTTTAATCTTTTATCTCAGTTTGAACATTAATTCCAATCCTTTTTGCAAACTTTTGTGTATCAATATGGAGCTGTTGATTCGGGGATTTCGACTAATGGTTAGATACAGTCTTCCAAGAGGTCGGTGACCCCATTTCTACAAGATATAATGGATCCAGCTACGTACTATCTTCCCAATGGCTATCCTTCCTTTTACTATGGAAGTAAGATTTGTTTTTTAGATTATATGCTAGATCTTTTAAATATCTTTTCAATAGGTTTATCTGATTCTACGAATTTGACTGTTTGTGAAATTCCTGTTTTGTTAATTTATAATCGGCCTTATCTTTCTGCTTGATTTCTTCTAGGTCTTAACGGATCAGGAAATGAATGGAATGACTTAAGTTATACAAATGCAGATGGTGTTGAGATGTCATCAGTAAGTTTTGGTTTTTACCAGATAAATTACCTCCACAATTATTTTTGGAAGTTCCATTCATTAGTCTACTCTTCGCCTTTATCCTCATGTGCCTTTTTTGATGTATAGGTTTTGATGGACAGTTCATTCCATCAAAACCTTCCAGGCATCAACCAATGTTCTTATTTACCCAGTTTCTACTAATATCTAGATCTACATTTTTTTTGTCTGCACAACAGCTCAGGTATCTCTTTACAAGAACTCTGACTAGTTTACCGCACAAACATAGACAGATGGAGTTAATGTTTTGACTATAGATCCCTCACAGTGTGCCATTGTTTCTTCTTTATCATTAGTAATTCTCATATTGGTTTGTCGACTTGTTCTACAAAGGATTATAGGAGATGCATGCAAAATATGCATTAGCAAAATGTGCATATTGGATTTTTAATTGTAGTATCTAGCTTTGATAGTGTATTGGTAGGTGATTATCTATGTCAGTCTTCTTTTTGTTACCTTCTGTTATTTCGCAATTTTCTTTTGTCGGTGAAAAGATATGCCTACTCAGCCTCTTCAGTCATTGGGTTTTCAAGTAAAGATTTGTTACACATATCAGATGTATATGATAAGGCATTAGTGATAAATTTATTGTAACATATAACTTTCATACTTGTGACGAAATCTGTTAGACAATATAGCCACTGATGCAATTTTTTTTACAGCTAATGTAATTCTGTTGATGAATTGATAGTTTTATTTGTGATAATACTTTTTGTAAGAACCAATTTTCATTTTTGTGATAAAATGATGTTGGCACTTTTTTGTTAAAAATATTAATGACTAAGAAGTAATGGACATTGATTAAAAAAATTATTAGTGACATATTTTGTCACTATTTTGTAATTATTTTAGTGGCGATAATATTGTAACAATAAAATAAAATACTGTTATGACTTCATTCGTCACTATTTTATATTATTTGTGTCAACAAATTTGTCATAAATATGTAAAGTTGTTGTGACCATATAGTATGAGTGTTGTCACACATTCCATAGGTTTTAGTGTAGGTACTTTTGTCATAATATAGTGAAGTATTGTTACAACTTTATTTGTCACTACTTTATATTATTTGTGTCAACAAATTTGTCATAAATAAGAACAATTGTTGTAACCATATAGTGTTGTCATACATTTGATAAGTTTTAGTGTTGGCAATTTTGTCACAATAAAATAAAGTATTGTTACAATTTAATTCGTGACTTTTTTTTATTATTTGTGACGATAAACTTGTCATAAATATGTAAAGTTATTGTGACCATATAGTTTTGTCACATATTTCACAAGTTTTAGTGTCAATATTAGTGTTACAAAAGCTTTGCTTAATTGTGACCATTGTTTAAATTCGTCACAATTTTAGTAGTGACGGAGGTATTTGTGACGAGAGGTAACGACTTCAAATATTGGTCACTATTACTAATAGTAACAAATATTACTGCTTTTAGTGACAACTTTTACCTTCACTAAAAATACAATTCCTTGTAGTGATCTAAAATTAACATAACAAATGAAGATTAATGAAACGATGTCGTTAGCATAAAGTAATTGGGGCTATGTAATCTGATTTAGGTTATTTTTAAACAACGACATTATTTTAATTATGTGATTAAACGATGTCGTTGTTTAAAAATAAACTAAATAAGATTACTTAGCTCCAACGACCTTACACTTTGATTTTAGTTTTTTTCCTTTATTTTCAATTTGTTTTCTTGACGCCCTTACCTTTTGATTTTCAGATTACGCATCTCCGATGCCCTCCGGCTAAGGATATTAGGAGAACGAACTAAAAACGAACAGTTTACTAGTGCAATACACTATAATGTGAGAGTAGTTTGGGGCGTCATAAAAACAAAGGACTAAGGACATCAAGAGAACAACATATAACGTCGGGTTAAAATTGAAAAAAATTAAAAGTTTAAGCATTTTATTGTCACTTTTTGAAGTTTGGGCTAGAATTGAAAAAAATTGAAAGTTTAGATAATTTATTGTTACTTTTAAAAGTTCGGGCTATGATTAAAATTTTGACAAAAGTTTGAGTTTTTTTTTTTAACTCAAATAAATATATGCATATTTAAAACAAAGAAGTTTACATAAATTATAATTAGTCACTATATTGACTCTTTTTTGGTATGTATAAATATAATTATATGTGAGTCTATAAGAATATTTATCTATATATGCGAATGTGAGTATAGCATACATATAATTAATGATACATTGTGAAGGTATTTTTATATATTTGTAGAATAAATATAAATTAATATCTAAAATGTGTTAAATAAAAATTTAGTTCTTAAACAACTATCAAATATCTCTTTTATTTTTATATTATGTGTTAAATATTATTAAAATTTTTAATATTTTGTAAGTTTATCGTTTGATTCAATTGCATATATATGGAATAACTATAATAGCCTTTTAAAATCATACACAATACTCATCTTCGTATCATATTATAAAAATTCTTTTTTTAGAATCATTCCATCATAATCTTTCTATTTGGCTGTCTTTTTTATTTTGATTTTCCTGTGCTGAGCCTTTTGCTAACTTGCCAAATTCTTGGGCTGGTTGTTTTACTTGGGGTCTGGTTCCTTGTAAACGTCCCTGTCTGTATCAAATTTTCTCTTCTAATAATAAAAAACAGCATTAACTTCATGGTGACGGTGAGTTGGTAAAAGGCTCTCTTGATTTAAGTAGAGTTGTAAGTTCAAACCGTCCTCATGTATACAGTTATTTAAAATTTGAAACCAGGGTTTTGCCTTTCACAAAGGGTCTACCCAGCTCGAGCAGGGAATAGTCTAAATATAAATGACTTAAAAATACCTTCTCATCATTAAAACCCTCTTAAGACATTTTGTGAAAAAAAAAAAAACAGCATTTATCACTTGCTACCATATTATTTTTCTGTTCATAGTATTTACTTTTTGCTGTATGAACACCAGCCCTGAGTAACTTGGGAGTCATCAAGATAGACCAAGTCCAGTTCAAAGCTCGAATTCTTGCATTTGACCAATGCCACTGACAAATTACATCTTCTACAAGTTTGACGTTAGTTGGCGCGTGTACATTTTGTACCCAATCTATTATAATTAGATCTAATTCGCTATTAATCAACTTGTAATTGATAAATTACTACATTTGTTTTAAAAGTTTTTAATATATATCTAAAAATTAGTAATTATATATATTCTTTTTTTAATTAAAAATTTACATTCCCTTGTATTAGAAGAGACCTCATATTCATTCTTAGGACCTTGACTATTTCTTATATTATTTAAAATTTTACACAATCAGTAAAACAATATATACTTGTGTATCTCACATAATGATTTAATAGAGTGGACCTAAGATTTCTATAAAAAACTAAACATATGTAACTTAATCTACAGATGTTAAGTATTATATATATATAAAAAAAAGAGACCCAAATATTGCTAAAATTTGGAAAGATACCAAAAAGTTGTTGAATATGGCAATTAATTCTATTTTCACATTGTTAAACTTTATCATTAATGGTATTATACTGAGATACAATAATATATATATTTTTAATGTTATGAAATAAAATTTAAGATATAATTAATAAATTTGTTAAAAGGTCATATTTGAAATAATTTATCCTCTCCTTTTTTTCCCTCTCACCTTTAATGCTCTTCTTTTAGAAAAGAATTTAAGAAGAGATTGAAAAAAGAATGAGATTATTTATTTATTATTTATTCTTCTTTTGCTTCTTTTCTTTATATGAGTCATTTGTAAATAATCTCTTTTCTAACCTAAGGGGTATGGTTGAGTGGAAGGAACTCATCCATCCTTAATCAAAGGTCAGGGGTTCGATTCTTGACTTTGAGTATGAAGCAGCCTTAAATCTTTAGGTCAACTGTCCCACTCTGTGAGGTGCCTATAAATCAGCGAGGGAATTAGTCATTGGATTCGCCGGTAGATACTCTGATCTAAGACCAAAAAAAATCTCTCTTATAATTAAAAATAAGATTATATATTATTAGATTTCTCAAATTTTACATGTCAGTGAAATTTCTGTTGCATATTATTAGGGTTATTGTTATTGCTACTAAAAAGGAGAATACGATACTAAACTAACTCTAAGAAAAAGTAAAGTATATATAAAAAAGAAATATCACTTTACTTAAAAGGACTATTCCATTCCTTCCTTGCTTTCATCCCCTCGCAATTTTTAAACAACTTTCCTCCTCAAAGGAGCCAAGTGTTTAGGAAGTAGGACTCTTTTGATAATAGGATAGTGTTTGAACAATGAGGCTCAAAGCACGATTCAGTGGTGACCCCGTGACTATTAAAGGTTACCTTGGAATTACCAAGTACTGTCTCTGCCAAGTTGGTTAACACCAAAGCTTACTTACATGCACTTTACAGCTTTACTCACATCGTCTTAAGCATTTAATCAAAGGTGCCAAACTGTCCTCATATGCACTAGACATCACAGTAATCAACATATTAATTTGCCCACAACCATCACAATTAGATCAAATTGTTATTAAATTGTAAAACCCGTGTGAACGCTATTTTTTCATGAGACCGAACTAATAATATATTAGGAAGTTAGCGCGCCGCGGACTAGCCTCGGCGCATTTTAGCAGTTGCCCACAGAATGAAATTGTCGTTGAGAAACTACAAGACCAGCCGTTAGTTAAGATTACTTGCACGCGCCAAAGATAGCGCCTTTACTTCAAGAATTTGATCTTCTGTACCTTCCTCTATATATATTTGGATTATTCCACACTAACCCACTGGACCTTTCTCCGTTAATCTTATAGCTTGCCTAGGAATTCTTGCGAAAATCCGAATGGCTAAGAAAGCTGGAATTTTTGATTTGGAGACACACTTTGCCTTCTATGGAGCATACCACAGCAACCCAGTTAACATTTTGATACATACTTTGTTTATCTGGCCAATATTCTTCACCTCTCTCATGCTCTTCTACTTTACACCTTCTGTATTTGATCTATCTAAATTTGAGGTTCTCAATCATGGGTTGGCGTTGAACTTTGGCTTCTTTTTCACTCTAACCTACGCCGTGTTTTATATGTTGCTGGACAAGAAAGCTGGGGTTTTGGCTGCCTTGCTTTGCTTTGCTTGTTGGATTGGTGCTAGTTGGCTTTCTGGGAGGCTTGGATTTTCTCTGACTTGGAAGGTAAGTTTTGGTTTCCGTTTATTAAGGATTCTCTGATCTGGGAAAAAAGAAAAAAGAAAGTGAAAACGAAGTGATTTTTCGTGTTTCATAATCTTTTCTTGTCTTGTTATTTGGATCGTTTTAGCTATGGTGTAGTGTTCATTTCCAAGCATTAAACTCTTGTCAGGTTTCTTGGCTTCTGTTCCTGTATCTTGTCCTATGTCCGTGTTTTTTTATTCTATGACTGGACGGGGATTAAACTCCTGATCTAATTATTTGCGTGTCCCATAGATTCAGGGATTTTCGCAGGTAGCTTAATTCTGGACTATAGCAGAGAACGCTGACCCTCCCCCGTGATATTCAATCGTGGCCGTCCATTTACGTGGGTCCCACATAAATGGACGGCCACGATTGAGTGACACAGGGAAGGGCCAGCGTTGCTGGCACAGAAGATCTGGGGCAATTACCTTGGTGGTCCTCTATAATTAATGTTTTGGGGCAGGGGACTGGGTCGCCTTCTTTGACTATAATTTTTAACATAGTTTATGCGGTTTGGTTATTGACCATTTTATGGTATAGTCGTTAAGTCTATCATCGGTCCCTAAACTTTGAGATGTCCTGAACGGTCTCATATATGTCATATTGCACTCCTGCATATGAGGAGTTCGTTCACCAGGACAATTTCTGTTGGGATCTTCTAAATAAATATTTTAGTTATGGGTTACTGCAAATTTTAGGGGTCATGATGTCCTGCGTTAAATATCCAGAAGTCACTTACTTTTTGTTTTGTAGGCGATGATGGATTGGAGTTATCCACAAATGGGGTGGGTTTAGTAATTGAAAGAAAATTTTGGGACCTCTAACTCGTTGGAATCCCCTCTCTTTATCAGGATGTAAAACAATATCTTTTTTTTTATTTGTAATGTAGATTGGTGGACTATAACCATATTGTGCTTAGAACACTATGCATTCTTCTCTGTTGTGTTTCAAGAATGCTTTGTTACTAACAAGCCATAGGACTAGGTTGTAGAGGGGGCGAAGGCAAACTTCTCCTCCAGGCTAAATTGTGGGGAGTTACCTGGTGAGAAAGGATTAATGGTATATTGGCCCAATGTATCCCCCAGATGACAGAACTAAATACGTATGGCCCATATATCCGCATATAACTCTTTTACAACTTAAAACAGATGACTAGTACACCCTTTTGTGTAAAATGAGTAAAAACAGATCTGTCATGGTTTTGTTAGGCTAGACTTAACCTCTAAGCTGTTTCCACTTTCACTTTTTTCTTTACTTTAACCACAGCTAATTTTCTGATTTCCTCAAGTAGTCAAGTTTCATTCTTTTTCCTTTATACTTATATTCTATCAAGGATTGTGCTCCAAAGAGCTACACAGGCTGCAGGGATGATTATGAGGAGAGGATGCTGGTGTTATAGTAGTTACTTAGGGAGATTGTAAAATCAATACCATCTTCTGCTTGACACACGTTAAATGCTGATTAGTGCATAGTTATGGAGAGATTTGTTGCTAGTATTTGCAATGAAAAAGGAAGGTATGCTGTGGATTTTGGGTGGGAGTCGACATGTAAGTGTATCTTGTTAGTGCTGTTGGAGATTGTCATGCTGTAAAGAATTTTTATAACTAGTGTTCTTGAATTTTGTCAGCAAAATACTGTATATATTCTGGTCGTATATGTGATCTGATTGGCTTTAGCATCCACGTAAACCAGGTTGTGCTCGCAGCACAGTTATTTTGTTGGATCGGACAGTTTCTAGGCCACGGGGTATTCGAGGTTAGTGCTAAGAAGTTCATTCTTATGCAAATAACGCCGTTTTTGTTTTTCAATGTGTGTCCTCTACTGACAGCATCTTTTGTAGGGACGGGCTCCAGCCCTGTTGGATAACCTTGCTCAGGCCCTGCTAACAGCTCCATTCTTTGTGTTGCTTGAGGTGATGCTATATTCTTAATTATATGTAACTGTTTTCTCTTCCAGTACTGGGTTGGATACTGAGCATGGTGCTTTGGACACAGGTTCTTCAAAAATCTTTTGGCTATGAGCCATATCCAGGATTTCATGAAAGTGTAAAAGCAAAGACGCAAGCTGAAATCAAGGACTGGGAAGCCAAGAAACAGAAGAAATCATCTTAAGTTTAGGCAAGTCACCAATGAAAAGCTGTGAGAAAAATCTTCTTAGTTTAGGCGATTAGGCAAGTGATCAACTTTGGCATCGGTAGAACTCTTGTAATGTCGGAAAAAATGGGATGTTATGCTGTTGTATGCTTCATTGTCAGACTGCAGTTTACATCAAAGAATCTTTTAATAAAATTTCTTTGCTATGTGAAAGCTTGAGCTTGATTTTGTGCTAGAATGTGCCTAAATTATTATTTCTGTTCTGTTTTGGCTTATTATAAACAAGTACTTCGAAAGAGTTAATATCAATGAGATTGATAATAGTCAGATTTCTAGGAAACCAGGTTCTATTAAGAGTATCTATATTGGTTGGGTACATTTTTTCAGTCACTTGAACACAGAAATTGTACTACAATAACATGCCAATAAAGCTATTGGCAGGCACGGGCTTCTGAACTCCCCTATTGTGCATCGAGCTCCTTATCGATGTCACTTCATTCCACTGGCCCGCAATTGCATATGTGTTTGCAAGCAGAACACAATCACTGCTATGATTTGGTTCAAATTCCAGAATGTGGCTCCTCACCTGCTTCCCAAGTGAAACATCTCCATGTAAACTACAGGCAGCTAACAATGCCCTCCAAATAATGGCATTGCACTCCATTGGCATGCACCTCGCCACCCGATATGCTTCCTCCAATAGACCGGCTCTCCCCAGAAGATCCACCATGCACCCATAGTGCTTAACTGTTGGTTGGATGTGATACTCACTGATCATACTATCAAAATATCTCCTTCCTTCATCAACCATTCCTCCATGGCTACAAGCACATAAAACCCCTAAAAAGGTAGCATGATCTGGTGCCACAAGCTTATGCTCTATCATCTGAGAGAAAAGTAGCAATGCCCGCTTTGCCTGGCCATTAGTTGCTAGTCCTAAAATCATGGTGTTCCATGTCACTACATCCTTCTTCTCCATATGGTTGAATGTATCGTACGCTTCTCCAACAGCCCCACACTTCGCATACATATCAATAAGTGAATTATTCAACTCTAAAATGCTCCTAAATCTAGTATGTCTAATCCAAGAATGAACCCATCTCCCAATGACTAATGCCCCCATTGCAGAACATGCAGATAAGACCGAAACAAATGTTGCTTCATCAGGTTCCATACCCAAATTCAACATCCGCAAGAACGTGTCGACTGCTTCTCTGTAGAAGCCACATAAGACATGACAATCAATGACACAATTCCACGCCACCAAGTCTGGGCTGGGTATTTCATCGAATAACTTGCGTGATGTTTCAACCTCCTCAAACGAGCCGTACATGTGTATCAGAGTGTTCCTGACGAAGACATGCGATTCAAACCCACGTTTCAAAGCATCGCAATGCACTTGGTTTCCCAATAAATTGGAACCCAACTGCCCACAAAGCTTGATCAAGAAAGAGAAAGTGAAACTATCCGCCGTTAACCCATTTTCTTGCATTCTCCTGTAGTACTCCAATGCCTTTTGTGTCTCAAAATCCCTGCTAAAACCCCTAATCATTGTATTCCAAAGAAACACATCTGGGTTCCCGATTCGTTCCAAAGCCGAGACGGCGTATTTCATGTCACCATACTCAGAAACAGCACAAAACTCGATCACCTTCCCCGCAAGGAAAATGTTATGTTCAAAGCCACCTTTAAGTATATGTGCATGTACTTGCTTCAAGTCTAACATTGTAGAGCAGCTCTTAATAAGATGCATAAGAGTTTCAAACTTGTCAGGGCAGTCACCGTTTGTGTTTACACTTGTGGATGATATATGGGAACGCAGAGGCGGTGAGAAAGAGCGCGAGTAACCCAGTTGGGAAAATGATAGTTTCGTTACGTGCTGAAGAAATACACGAGGCTGAAAGTTCGATTTTAGGTGGGTAATGTACCAAAAGGTCATGGCAGTGACAACGAAAGCAACTTGTTGAAGATGATAGAGTCATTGGTGTCAAGCGAAAGCCACAGAAAGATCGAGGTTTCCAGACATTTTCTGATAGATTCAAGTTAACACGAACAAGCAAATAACAAATATTTTGAACTTCTCGACTATAAAATATTTGGATTGCAAAAGTTTGAGGGAAATATTGAATAACTGAGGGAATAAATAACGGTATAAGACTTTATAAAGCATGGCTGTATTTTATATGCTTTTTTTTTTTTTTTTGATGCAAATGAAAGGAAGAAAAACAAGCGACCCCAAGCAGGGGGGCTACTGATGTTCAAAGAGAACGCCAAACTTATTAGCTAACAAACTAATGCCAACTTTAAGAGGAGGAGCTTCCAAAAACTGAAAGGAGGTAGAAGAATGACTACTCATTTTAGCCAGCCTATCAACGACTTGATTGCCTTCGCGCAGGCAATGAATAAGATCAACATTCCAATCCTAGTGTAACATAGCTGAAATATCACCCAATAAGTTAGCATGAGGATGAACCAGAAAATGACCATCTCGAACCAAACGAATCGCTTCTTGAGAATCGGAACAAAGGACGACATGCCTGTGCCCCCTTTCCCAAGATGAGAGGAGACCAAAGAAGACGGCCGACAACTCTGCAACCATATTAGTAGTAGTGCCAATACTACCAAAGAAACCCCCCAACCAAGTACCATTCGAATACCGAAGAACACCGCCAAATCCAGCCTCACCCAGATTACCCCGTGAGCTCCCATCAACATTAACACAGATTGCATCCGCTACAGGGACGTTCCAGCCAACCCAACGCCTGACAGGAGCATTGCTATGGCCCATAGTGCCCAACAACGTATTCCACTCAACAACGCACAATATAACTGAGACATGAGTGGGCAAGCAACATCTGGATCTCCAAAGGTATCATGGTTTCGCATGAGCCAAATAAACCATATACTAGTGAGGAACACAATATCAAGCCAACGGTCAGCCCCTAAATTAAAGGAATCCTGACTCCAGTGTTTGAACCAAGCAACACACGAGCCAGAATAAACAAAGGGGGCAAGACACCAGTAAAAAGAAAAAACCATACCTAGTGTGCCTTCAAACAGTCACGAAACAAATGCTCCATAGATTTGATATCGGAATTACACCGACGACACATACCTGAAGTATCCAAATGGCGAAGGTGACGAAACTCTTGGGTGTGGACTCTCTCATGAACAATGAGCCAAGCGAGGAACTAAACCTTCTTTGGACAACGAAGCTACCAGATCCACATCCAATCCGACCTGGGAAAAACTGTAGGCCTCCCCACAGCACCGCGAGTAAGCCAATCCACAGCAGACTTAACCGAAAAAATTCCATTGGGAGAATTGCCGCAAAAGATTCTGTCCACTCCCATGGAAAAACGTGGTTGAAAAACCTTGGGAAAGAGGGCTTGAACTTCAAGCAGGATTTCCGAAGTCACCCTGCCCCAATCCCACTGTGCATCCGCTTGCAGCACATCACTAACCATCAAATCGACATCTCCGTCCGCTATAGAAAGAACAAAATCTTGCAACGGCCCATAGCCAAGGAAATTGTCTCGCCAAAAGGAGATCGAGCTCCCATTACCAATACGATACCTGAAACCCTTGAAAAGGACGTGTGCTGCTTTAACTAGCGATTGCCAACACTGTGAACCACCAGTAGAATCCCTCATACTGAGAATGTCACCTCCCCGAATGTATTGCTTTTCAAGCATCTGGACCCAGGGCTTATCCAAGTTAGTGAGTAGGGCCCAAATGGCCTTACCAAGCAAGGCCGTGTTAAAGGTACGGGAGGTTCGCAAGCCCAAACCACCCAAACTCTTTGGCTGGGTAACCATAGGCCAAGCAACAAGATGAATACCATGGGAATTGCCAGTTGAACTCCAAATAAAGGTTCGGGTTGCTTGATCCAATTTCTCACACACCGAAGTCGGAAACCAAGTAGTTTGCATAAGGTAGGTGGGGATAACACTGAGAGACGCCTAGGCCAAAGTTGTACGACTTGCAAAATTTAACAATTTGGTTTTCCAGCCTGCCAACTTATGCTTCACTCGAGACACCAGCTCATCAAAGGAGGTTTTATGAAGAGTCCCATCTCCAAGAGGAAACCCCAAATATTTTCCCAGAGAAGGAGAGTAGTTGAAGCCCAAAATCTGCCCAAGCCGATCTCGAGTATGTCTAGAGACTCTAGGAGAAGAGAAAAATTTTGACTTGGCCAAACATAGTCGCATCCCCGACGCCTCACAAAAGTCATGAAGGATCGAGGAAAAAACCTGCACTTGGGAGATCGTTGCCTTTGAAAAAAGCAGAACATCATCAGCAAAAAATAAGTGAGAAATCTGAGGTCTGCCTCTACTAACTGAAACCGGCTTCAAACTACCATCAGTAACCTTTTGAGAAATAAGAGCAGCTAACTTCTCCATACATAACACAAATAGGTAAGGGGAGATCGGGTCACCTTGTCGAAGACCACGACCAGGGTTAAAGCTTGGAAGGCATTCCCCATTCCATACTACAGACATAGTTGTCCGTCGAATGCAATTTAAGATCAAAGAACAAATACGGGGAGGGAACAGGAAATCTCTCAAAGTAGCCTCCAAGAAAGTCCAATTGACCCGGTCATAAGCTTTCTTAAGGTCTAGTTTAATTAGCATTGCCCCAGATCTGCCTTTTGCTCTCCGCAAGTAATGCATAATTTCTCGGGCCATGATAATATTATCAGTTGTGCTCCTGCCTGGGATAAAACTGGATTGGCAAGGGTGAATTAACTCATTCATGAAAGGTCGCAATCAACTTACTAACACCATAGTAATGAGCTTATAGAGAACATTGCAAAGACTAATGGGGCGACATTTGGTAATTCGATCCGGAGCCACCTCCTTAGGGATCAACACAAGAAGAGTTTCGGTAAACTTATCATCAATATCACCACTCACAAAGGCCTTTTGCACCATAGACGTGATCGACCTGCCAATAAAGGCCTAATACTTCTTGAAAAAAATGGGTTGAAACCCATCCGGGCCAGGAGACGTATAACTACCCATAGAGAATAAAGCAGTTTGAACTTCCGCTGCGGTCACGGGCGCCAAAAGGGACCAAGTGGCGTCCTCCCCTAACTTCTGATGGAATGCCGAAGCTGAACTAATACCTATCCCCTCGCTACGACTAAACTGCTCACAGAAATAGTTGAAGACATCTTGCTGAAGAGCATTACCATCATCACACCACTCCTCCGAGTTCATTAGTTTCAGCTTGTCAATCTTATTGTGGCGGCGACGAACAACTATCATAGCTTGAAAGTATCGGGTATTACGATCCCCAAATAAAAGGTGGTGCTCGCGGTTCTTTCAGAACCACAAAGCCTCTTCTTGAGCTAAGACCTGATTGTATTCAGAAAGCAGGTGCTACTCAAGGGAAGTCAATTAGCTAGACAAAGAAACCTGTAGTTCATGCTGGACCCCCTTAATCCGGGCCAAAAGACCTCTTTTCCTTCGGAAAATATTACCGAACACATGTTTATTGAAATGGATAACAGCCTGCTCAATTCTTTTCAGGGCTATCTCTGGATGTGCTGAATGATCCCAATTACCATAAACAACACTATCAAAACGGATGTTGGAAAGCCATGCTGCTTCAAAGCGAAAAGGCTTAGCATGAGGAACAAAATGGTTGCCCCCAGTTTTCAAAAGTAGAGGACAATGATCCAAAGGAACCCGAGGCAGATGAAGGAGCACAGCATCTGGAAAAGATATTCGCCAATCTACATTACTCGCCGCGCGGTCCAACCTCTCATACACAGGAGGCGTTGTATTGCAAACCCAAGTGAACTTCAAACCCACATACCCAAGGTCCAAAAGTTCACAATTATGTAAACGGTGCCGAAACTTTGCCATTTGTGAAGGGAAAAGGCATCCCCCCCTCTTCTCCGCGTGACAAGCCATGTAATTCATATCCCCAATAGCCACCCATGGCTCCTTGTGTGTCCAAACATCCGATTTCAAATAGTCCCAAAGCAAGTCTCTAGTCGTGGGAACGGGAGTAGCATAAATGGTAGAGAGTAAGAAGGTAACACCATCGGTTCGACGAATCCGCCCAGTGATACAGTGCCTCATAGAGAAAAGTTCAGAGAAAGTACACACATTGGTTTTCCAAAGCACCCAGATGCCACCCGAAAATCCTTGCGGGTCTTGAATAGCACTTCCATCAAAACCAAGCCTAGACCAGAACCGGCGCAATCGTGCAAATTGGATCCTCGGTTCAGAAATAACAATAACATCCGCAAGATGGCTCCGGAGCAATTTGTGGATATGTCGCCAGGCGTTCCTATTGCCAGCCCCTCTCACATTCCAATAGATAATATTGAACTTAATCATAAAAAAAATAAGACAACAGAAGAGATAAAAGACGGAGACCAACTAAGCTCATGTTAGTGTTGCATGTTGGCAAGCGCATTCGGAGCTACTGCATCTTCCACCATAGCAGTGGGCAGTACAACATCAACAAAAGGTTGTTGAGGAACATCATCCTGAAGGGTTGGGGGGTTGTCCGAGTGAACCAGATTCGGCGGCCAGGAAGGGTGACAATTCAAAGCTCGGGCACTAAAATCCCCCGACACGAAGGCCGTGGGATGCCCCAAAGGAAGAATTGGAGAAGGTCCAGTTGGCTTTCCATTTCTTCTGATAGCATCAGGAAAAATCAAGGAGGAGGCATCCTGAGACATTTCAACTGGGACATCGAGAGGCAGCCTGGGTGGACAACTGTCTTGCCTAGCAATATAATGGAAAAGGGAGTCCGGATTGTCTTTACGCTAAGACTTGGACGCTCCTCCCTGAACAGGCTTGTGTGAATGTTTCTTAGGAACCACTTTTTTCCAGCCTTTGTCACTACGGTCAATTGGGTCAGCTTCCTTGGAGGGTTCACGAGGTGCCACTGGATCAGGCCCCTGGACCTCAACATTGTCCAGGCCGTGAAAGCAGTTGTACGAGGAAGCAAGCCTCTCCAAATTGTTAGTGTCCCTTCCCAGAGCTGCAGGGGACCTCCTTTTACGGACAACCATCCAATCACCATACAACTGACCATGAAAAGAAGTCTGGGAGGCAGGTGGAGCCCCACCTGCTTCTGGTGGAGAGTCAGGAACAGAGGCCCCAACATCCGGGCAAGAATCTTTTGTATGACCATAAATCCCACATTGATAACAGATCTTATGAAGGCCTTCATATTCGACCAAATAATCTATGCCATCAATTTGAATTTTTAGGATAAGCGGTTTAGTCAGGTCCACCTCAACGCAGAATCGCGCAAAGCGTCCTCTGTTACCTTGCAAAGTAGTTGCATCCAAACGCCTTGGGGTCCCAAAAGCCTTAGCCAGTATGTACAATACATCCACATTGTAGTATTCCAACGCCAATTCAGACAAACGAATCCATACAAGGGCATAGCGAATAGAGGTTTTAGATGGTTTGAAATTAGAATTCCAATCCCGCACCACAAGATAGTGGTCTTGGAGCACCCACGGGCTATTAGAAAGCACAAATTCCTTGTCTAAGGGTTCCATGAACTTTACTAAGAAATAGTCATTACTCAAATCAGTCAACTCAAAAGTGCCAGTATTATTCCACATCTACGAGAGCTTGGATTTTAAGAAATAGAACCCTACTTTGTGACCCAGGAGTTTGACAACCACGGAGTTCTCCAACGGTTCCTCTAGCGTGGCCCTCAAAGCCTTATCCATGGATGTAACATCCCATTACTTATGTGAAGGATAGATTGGTAAATATAGGGTTGCAATGAGAGTTGGGAAATGTATTTATTTTTGGCATGCTCATTCATATTGTGAAATATACATGTTTGTGAGTAATGAACTTTTTGCACATGAAAAAAATTGTACATGCATTCATGAATAATGCCGGGTATAATTAAATTGATTTGTGA
>JANIHZ010000006.1:57751677-57769108 GCA_027478365.1 Erythroxylum rufum | reverse complement strand
TATATGGAGCTGGACACATTTATGAGAATATCCTAAAGTAAAGATCTCTAGAACGTAGAATTGGAAGCATAGATAAAAGGCAACCATACCACTCTAGCTCCTAGTAATTTCACTTGTAAGTGGATGCATTAATAAAACATAATGGATTTCTATACCTCAATATTGTCAAGATCATAAGCAATAACAATACAACAACAATAATGTACTTTATGATTAATAACAAGCTTCCATTTTTGGCTAATAACTCTAAGCTTTGCCTTCAAAAGGCCAACTATCATAGACTTTGTTAAATTTAGATAGTTAAACATAATTTGTTATTTGTTAAGGTTATTTAGAAACCTAATATTCTATGTCAATATAGATATTAAGGAGATTTTTAGGCCATTCTATATTTCTTGGCATTCACTTTATAAATTGATTTTCTTCTTTAAATAGCCTTGAAGTCTTCATTTGAAGCCTTGAAAATGATCATGGGCATGTTTCAAAATCTTTGCCTAATCAATAATTACCCTATTATATTCCATTGTAAAAAATGTTATTTTATTGGAACTCCTCCTTGAAAGGAGATCTCTATAGAAGAAACCAGTATTACTATCCTCATATTTAAGCTAGACATTCTTACATTTTTGTTTAATAAAAAAGCAATAAATTTTAAGGGTTTTATTTTCTTTTTCTGTTGATTAGTAATATGTTTAGGAGAGTTATAAAGCTCATTTTAGTTTTTGTGAAGCATCTACCTAGCGTTTTTAAGCTCCAAGATCATGTTTAAGTGATGCCTTACCTTGAACTTCTTATGTTTCTCTTTAGTCCCTGTTAGCTTCTTTTAACACTTGAAATATTAATTCCCATAAATATTTAAATCCAGTACCTTTTCAATAACTTTTTTGAATCATTCAAGATCACATAAAAAGTGGAAAAGCCTTAAAGGAGAAATTTTCTTTTGGACCTTAGTCAAATTGTATATCTTTACGGGGTAATAGTTAGAGCAAAGGTAATTGTTGAACATACTTTTAATATTTTGAATCGTTTTATATAGAAGCAAAATACTTAACACTTTGTAAAGATATATCTTCCAGTTAGGCACAATATATATTATGATTTCTAGGGCCAATAAATACAATATTATCATTATGATTTTTGGCTATTTTCTTAATGAGATGCATAGAAAATAACTCTATAACTTTTGTCACACAACTAACTTACACTCAACAAGTTATGCTTCAAACCATCAACATAAAGGACATTATCATTACCAATTTTACCAATTCTGGTGACCTTTGCTTTATTTTTGTCAGCAAAGACAACATTACCTCCGTCTTTTCTTTCATTGTTGTTAAAATGTAATATTTCACCTGTCGTGTGTCTTGAACAACCATTATTAACTATCCATTTATTTTCTCTTGTCTCCGTTTTTAAACATATCTGCAGGAAATATAATCTCATTTTAGGTACCTAAATTTTTCTAGGTCCTTTCGGGTTAGTAGCTTGACTTTTCGGTCTCCAAGCATACATTTGAGATAATTTCTCTATCTTATGAAGTTTACAAGAGTGACTAATGTGGCCATGTCTACCACAGTAGAAACATAAATTAGATAAATGAGAATTGCTATAATTTCTACTATTTATCAGGTTCTTACTATTTTGATCATAGCTACTGTTGGATTTAACAAAGAAATTCTTGTATGGCCTAATATTATTATTTTCTTTGTAGCCTATTCCAGCTTTATCAAAAACGCATTACCACTATCAAGTAATGCATTAAGGTTATTCCTTCTATCAACGAAATTTGTAAAATCTTTTTTTTAGAGATAAGATCTTTCCAGCACATTTCTCTTTTCCAAGTTCCAGGGTGACAACTTTTTCTTTTGCCTCACTTTATCATAATCATTTTCAAGCAAAGTATTTTCCAAATTAGTTATTCTTTCTTTCAAAGCTTCCTTTTCAAATACCTTTTTCTTATAATAAACGTTAAGAGACATATTTTTAGTCGTCAAACTCTCATTCACTGATTCTAATGATTTAATTTTACTCTTCAGAGATGCATCATTTTCCTTAGACTTCTCAACTTTTTTGAAATGCTTCACTGCCAACTTTTTGTACTAATCATACAATTCATGATATGCATTTTGCAATTCACCAACTTCAATATCAGAGTCAGAATAATATGCCTAATCGTCTCCTGATTCAGCCATGAAGCAAATGTTGCTGACTTCTTTTGGCTCTTCTTCTTCAAAGTTTTCCGAATCTTCATCTGACCAGGCTGCAGTCATTGCTTGATTCCTAGGTTTTTTGTTCTTTATTTTGTCCTTTTGAAGAAGGGGACATTCTGGTCTTATGTGTCCAGGCTTCTTGCAGTGATATCATATGACTTGATTATTTTGTGTATTGTTATTGTTGTTGCTGCCTTTTGATAGGAACCTATTGTTCCTAGCTTTTTTATTTCCTTCTCTTTGCTTCATCAACTTCTTTTTATAGAAGCGGGCATATTTTTTGACCAAAAAGTTGAACTCATCATCTCTATCTATTTGCAACTCAGTGTCACTTTCATCAACGTTTGATTCATCAGTTACTTTTAGTGACATTTCTTTTCTATAGGAGGATCCTTCATTTCACCTAAGCTCGGTTTTATGGATCGTCAGATTTCCCCTTAGCTGGTCAAGTGAAATAGTGCCTAGATCCTTTGTAGTTTCTAGAGCTATTACCTTAGGTCTCCATTCCTTTGGTAGTGATCTTAGAATCTTCATTACGAGCTCATCATTGGGATATATCTTTCCCAAGTTCTTTAAGTCCGTGATGATATTGTTGAATCATTCAAAGAATTCATCTATGGTTTCTCCCTGTTTCATGCCAATAGTTTTGTATTGATGCACTTAAAGGCTTATTCTCTGTATCTTTACCTCAATTCATTCCTTCAAAGATGACTTATAGTTTATTCCCCATTTCCTTTGTTGTAAAGCAGTAGGATATCTTCTCGTATTCTTGTGGAGATTGTGCATAGATCAGATGATGTTTTTCTTTAACATTTAGATGTAAATTTCTTCTGTCAGCATCATATCATCTTTCTACATTTTCTGTAGTGGAAAGTGTAGCTCCAACTTTGATGGCTTGCCAGACTTCAATATCTACAGATTGGAGATAGATTGTTATTCTCTCTTTCCAGTATGAGTAATTGTTTCCATTAAAGTAAGGAGGCTTTGAGACAAATTGTCTTTCAAGGCTTCTTAAATTGTTTGTCATGATTTATCATGTGCTGTAAAAAACAATAAATATGAAACCTCACTCTGATACTAAATGATAAAGCAAACACCCGCAAAAGGGGGTGAATTGTGTGCAATAAAAAATTTAAGATACTTTTAAATCAATGAGATCCTGCTTAAACAGAATAAATTATGAATAGAAAGGCCCTATAAACTTTCAAAAGGATCCTGTTAACGTTAACAAGAAAAGGAGCTTGTTAATATGAAAGGAGCCTGTTATCACTCAAAAAGATATCAGCTTGTTTAATCAATAAGAGCTTGCTAGAGCTCAAAAAGAAAGAAACCTCTTGTGATATAAAAACAAAAATAGCCTATTGTAAAACTGAAGGAGCCTCTTGAAAATATTAATTTATAATGAAAAAATTTAAAACTAAAAGAGAGAAAATGACATAGTAGAGTTATACTGGTTCGACTTATAATGAAGCCTACATCTAGTCTCCAAGTATCCAACTTGAGTATTTCATTATAAAAATCAAGTAGTAATTTGACGAGTCTCTTCAAGCTCACAAGTGTATATTTTTCAAGATTCTTCAACCTTCCACAGTAGTAGTATTTTGCTAGCTTCTACGAGCTCTCAAAAATTGTATGAAAGATTTTATAGTCTCTCTTAATAGAATGATATCACTTTCTAAAGAACAAAGAGTTTGATATCACTTTCAAGAATATTAATGCTCTAAGATATTTCACAAGTCTCATATATTTGCAAATGCATTGGTCCTTCCTTAAGTAAGCATTTCCTTCAACTAGTCATTGCATCATTTCCGTTCTAGGTTGACTTTTTATCTTCGATATCATCTTTGTTGGAATCTTCAATATTCAACCTTAAAAAAATATATGGCAATGTCTCATAATTGATTGATGAAAGGTAGGATTAGCAAGATCCTTTCAAATATTGTAAACTAAATAAGGTAAGTTCATAAGTTCTTGCTAAAAAAGAAGCATTTATTCCATGATTTTATTTCCTTTTGATAAAATATTGATACCTATATAAGGAAATAAATTCAATTTGAATTTTGAATTATTATAGAGTTATCATCAAAATCATTAATCATAAACCTTGAGCCTAAGAAAAACCAAGGCTTTTGCTCAATTTTCTTAAGACGTGATATTCCCCTCCATTATTGTGGTTACCAAACTCATAACTTTAATATATATTTCAACATCTAGAATACAAGAAAAATAGTTTTTTTTTTTAATATCAAGAGCATCAAATTCAAATTTGGTAAGATTAGATATATCAGGACAAGAAGAATATGTACATTTTCTTCCGTCATATTGATAAGATGTGAAAATTTGAGCAAAATAGATCAAGAAATGACAACATTGAACAATTGAGAAAGTAACTAAATAATAAAAACAAAAAAGGGCAGACAAAACTTCTTACTCTTATTTTTTATATCAAAACAAGCCACCTAATGTCTTTATTTATAATCTCACGAGGAGGTAGTGAGTACAACTTACATATATAATTGCTTTGATATTGCATATTAGGTAATTATATCAATTGATATATTTATTCTACACAATTGTCTTGCATAGTAGGCAATTCTATTAATTGAGACATTCATTATATACAATAATTTTATATGCTAAATAATTCAATAAGTTGAAACATTAATAACTTTGGAGACCCATCTCATTATAATGTATAATTGTTATATGTTATATGCCATTACTAATCTAAATAAGGTAGATACTTATATTAGATTGTGATACATATTTGTTACATTTAGTATGAGTCATCTTTGTAATTTTCCTTGCAAATCAGGCACTCCTACGATCATTTGATAAATTTATCATTAAATTTTGATTTGTTAATTTATTAAATAATTTATTTGAATAAATAATTATAATTTATTAGATTTATTCAAGAATTTATTTAACAAACAATTGAAAGATAATAATAACGAGTTCTCTTAGTATTAGAAAAAATAGAATTACCTCTTCTAACTTGTATTGTCTAAACTTTCTATGAATTGTGTTTTAAAATATTGTGGTAAAAGGAATTGACTTATACTTTTATTGTGTATAATTGCCTCCATGATTTACTTACATCACACACTCAAAATATAGCAATTGTGTTCCTTAATTATAAAAGAAAATAGTCAAATCAGATATTTTTTTTTATAGGTAATGGTTGTTCATCTAATCATTTGAGCTGCTTCACGTTTTAATAAAGCAGCTTTTCCACATCTCTGTGTTCTTTCTCAATTATCAACCTTGGGAGTTCCAAAAGGCTAGCGAACAGGAAGTTATTGTGGCAAAATATATGTCGCTTTTTCAATACAATTTTAGATTGATAGTTCAATTCCACGGTAAAGACGGAGAACTCATTCCTGAGTTTTGGTTGATACAACTACCCCAAATCACTCGTTGCATCAATTTATGTTATATGTTACTGCCTCTTCTTTTATGTTTTCCAACTCTTAGTCAATTCAAATTTAAATCATCTCACATCACGGATTCAATATTTAAATAGATTGAAGGATATTGCTAAGAGAAAAATTAATAAAGAAACAACCATAGCTAGACTAGAGGTGAGGCTCTGGACATCATAATCTGGGAAAAATGGCTGCTAACAGATTAAGAATATGTATATATATAGTGAGCTTTCTGACATTTTCAAATCTCAGCCCAATGACCTAGCCACCACTGTTAGGTACTGGGTTGCTAGTCTATTGATTTATGGGGCATAGTCCTTTTTATTATGCAACTATCATTTTCATGCATCTACCTTCTCCTACTTTACATATCCGTATCTCCTATATATGTCAATACCGATAGATAAGGAATGTTACTAGTATACCTTGAAATGCAAACCTTAGTTAGGATTATTAATCTATTAATTGTCAATTATTGCAACATTTGAAAATATCTTATAAATATAGGGATGCTCTCAATTATTGCAATTGGTTTTGCCAACAACAACAAGAGTTCACAGATAGGTGTTAGAAAGTTCTTTATTGTTCCTAGTAAGCACGGTTGGAGGCCGCCTTAGTTATAAGATAGAATAAAATTTATAATGTCACCTATTTGTCAGGTTTAATCATACTGACATCTTTTTGTATTATTATTCAATTTCAACAAAGTATTTTTTTTTTTTGGTTACTAACAACGTATATTATTATGTGAAGTTAATTAAAGAAGTCATACTTCAATAATTAAATAGAATATTTTGAATTGTTATGTTTAAGTCTACTGAAATCATATCAATGAATGAATAGAATTCTATCTAGTTATTGCATCGAGCTAGTATTAACTGCATTGTAACTAGTTCAACCGAATAGTAACGTAGTCCAAATAATGCTGATTTTGTTTTTCATTTTTTGGGCATGGAGTTTAAAAGATAGTCATATGATCAATTTCTATATGATAATACACACGCGTCTAAGGACAAAAGGAAAGGGCAATTCCAGTGATGAAATAAAAGTTTGGGGGAAGTAATCGGTAGCTATGCTGTCCGTTTCATAGACTGATTTGTCCCTCTATAAACAGTTGAAATTGACATGCAATATTGCTCCTTGGTTTTTTTTATGTGGCCACAGGGCCTCGTTATTCACGTAGCTGAGAAAATAAGTCATTCTTGTATCTACAAGCAATCACACCATTGTACTTGCTGGTTAGAATATAACCTTCGTTCGATCTAGTGGTACTCCAGATAATAAATTTTCTCCTCCTCTTATAATATATTAAAAAGATTTCAAGAAAATAAAGCTATGGAAAATCTAGGTGTGCAATTTAAGAGGGTATTGAATTGAAAAACGTCCCAAGAGTTTTTATATTTCTATCTTCAAAGCCTTGCGTGTAGGTATTTGATAACTGATAGCAGGTAGCAAATAATATAGTTACTTGTTTAAGCGAGTCGTAAATTCTGATTGGGATCACTTATTTGTCCCTTTCAAACACGACTTACAAGAGTTAATAAGAGCAATACATGTTGCAAACCAAGCACCACAACAAAGCTTGATTCCCGATATTCCTTACCCAGATACATACTGACTGCAATTCCCCAATTTACCTAATCAGTTTACTATTAATATTATCGTGACATTTTATCTCACAAACTTGGCCATTTCAATTGTCATCATAAGAATAAGTGAATTGCTACGCCGCAGGAAAAGGAATGATATCACGTAGGAACACGTTTCATATCTGATGAACTAACTTATGGAAGATTTATCAAAGAAAGAAAAAACAGTCTTTGGAAGAATGAAATTGCAGGGAAGTTGCTTGATGTAGATTTGGTTCGACACGTCCATGCAGAATTCCAGGAAAATTGACATCACTGACAACAACTATCAATCACTATTAGATTGACGTAATAAATGTTTTAGTTATATAGAGGTTGATATACTTGTTGTGCAGTTGCTGTTATCTTTTCTCACTTGACAGGATCGAAAGTTGTAATACATACAAGAATTCAGAAAATATTGAGGATCAATTAATTTCCTTTGTTAACATGTGCTAGCTAACTAACATAGTCTCATGTCTGGAATTAAACATGTCGAAGTTAATATAACTTTTCTCTGGTGGTTGATCTGCGAAACAATTAAATCATGGACTATGTAATGATAAACTCAACTGGTTATCTTAAGGAGGACTTTGCTTCAAATTATTAAATTGAAGTAAAAAATAAAGTTCAGAAAAAGAACTGGAAACCAATATGATGTGGCTCATTGTGAATCATGGAATACAATGATCTAAGTGAGCCAAGTTGTTTTAATTAAAATTTTGAAAACAAATTGGCTTTACCATTACGGTCATAATACCATAATTCTACAACTAAGGCACATGAAATGGTCAAATCTTTAGTTTGGCAACTAAAGGTGTTAGTGAAGATTTTCAAGGTCTTAATTACTTCAAGCTATGTACTTTTGCCGGATTCTCTAAATCCTAAAGACACTAACTTCGCGTCCGCGGGCTTCTAAGCCAGTAGTCTGACGCCACGTAGGCTCGTTTCCTTACGAGCAAAGGAAACAGGGGCCCACCAGAGCTAGCTCAGCCTCACTCAAGGGCCGGTTATTTGTTGTCAAACGTGGGTTTTATTAACTCACTCCCAACTTGGTTGGGTTCAACCTCAGCAAATGAACCAATTAAGATGAGATGATGTTTCCGAGGGTACGGAGAAACTAACCAAAAAGCTGACAAGCATTGGCCTATAATTGATCTCTTGCCTGAACTGGAAAGGGTACTTTGGTCAATACACAGTGTGTACTAGCCCTAATTGGATGTAACGATGACTGACATATGGGCTAAGGAAAGCGACTGCAAGTACCATTTTGTCCCCAGTTTTGGATCCAATCTTCAATATAAATGTAAATGAGGAAAATAAAATAATTGATGTGTCTCTTCTTTTCGTTCTCAGACAAATTTGATTATTGTATGAAAACAAAAGTGTTAGAAAATTTAATTGTTAGGTTTTGGTTAGTGGTGGATTAAGAGCTTGGAATTTGTCTGTGTACATCCGGTTCAGGCAACAAATGACTTCTTACCCTCCGTGTGTTTATGTAATAACGTTTAGCATTTTATTGATTTCTCTGTTTCTTTTTGTTAATTTTTCTCTATTTAAGTTAGTCGCTGCAATACGTTTTTTTTAATATATATACTTGTATCGGATAAAGTTACGTAACTAAGAGAATATCAAAGGATTTCTATTCTTTGGTGACCATTAATTGGCTGATATATCTAAATAGGTAAAGAATAAAAATAGAAAAATTAAAATCAAAGATCTAGAATAAGAATAAGTATAAGTGGTAATTAAGACTAATTGTTATAATTGCACCCATTTGTCTTTGCCTCCTAATTACGGGGATTATTCTAAGATCACATGTAAATTCCCGATAATAGAATGAGTCAATTACGTAGTGATACCCTCTCTAACCATTTCTATCATCCAGAAGTGAATTTTGTAGTTAAAACTGCGATAATGTTTTAAAAAGATTTTAACTTTCAACCTTACTACTGAATAGTATTTAATTCATTTTAGTAATTTTATAGTTCATCATTTTAAAAAAAATCTCGTTAAATGATTATTGACACATGACACACTCCGAGAACCACCGAATAAAAGTTCGGTTAAAACGTAGAGTATAAGGAGATTTTATAATACATAAAGAAAAACTGTTTTCGATAAACCTACATAACAGATTAACAGATTTAACAAAAAGAAGTTGAATGATGATGAAAAATATGTAGTGGTTCTGATTTATGAAGCAACATTTGACCGCTTGAATGATGATAATACGTAGGAGCAGACAATTTATTAGGTTCCAATCCACCCTTGTATTAAAGTTTCTGAACATTCCCTTACCTAACCTGTTTAAAACCACTTTTTTACATTTCGATACATCACCCTTGGTTAAAAGATTGCAGCAGGTTTATTAATTGGTGACCGTCCAGCTCCAAAAGCACGCATATGGTTTAAAAGTAAGCAAGTAGATGAATTAATGATGGACCTGTTAATCTTGTCCTGTTATGGCATAGTTGAGATAACTTTTCATGCGAGGACAAATTCGTTGCTCATGTTGTAATCAAATAATACAAGCTTTCGTCAACTCCGGTTATGATCAATTGTTTTTATATTCGAACATGTTTCAATCAGCCGGATGAAAAAGGGCCTCAAAAGAGGGAGAACAATATAACGCAATCTCAACAAATGATTTTGCCCTAATGCCGCAATTGCTACTCGCATTATTAAAACTAGAATGCTAAATCCCACTCCACCAGTTATATCAGGAGTCAAAGACTTTGTTTCTCTCAAAGTAATTTAGTTACTAAGAGCCAATGAATTTTCATCATTAGTACTTTATTTTACAATGTAAAAGTTCAGGTCATGGTTAAATTAGGTACAGTATTCAATAATTTGAACACAATCCTATGACTAAAATTCATTGGCTCTCATATGGATCATTTTTTGACTTGAATATAACGACTCTGCCAAACTTGGAGAGCTGAAACGTGTCTTTCTGTGATCTTTTCTGCATTCACACAGCAGCTACCACTCCCAGTTCCGGGGATAAAGATGAATTGTTTAGGGACAAAGCCCCTTTTATTGGGCACCACAAAACAGAACATATTCTTTTTAACTTCCAATTTTGCAATTTGAAGATTTCTGGTATGCAGAGCAGAGAAAAACAACCAATGTAGTTGCAGTTGCAGATCATATCCTCATTGTTTCCCTTCTCGTAATTACAATTCTTTACCTTCCAACGTTATCCTTTTCTTTGATATTGTACTTTTTTTTCCCCTCAAAAGAGAAAAATTCTTTCAAGTACTATTAACGTTGTCATTAAAATTGACATGCATGAGATTGAGGTGAGTTGTATTTGGTCAATTCTAGCAAATATGATATTTTCTTTTATTACATCATTAATGTAAGAGAGAGATGAAAATAACCAACAATAGTTGCCTTACATGCCACGTTTCTTGGTGTCCAATAACACCAGTATATTAGGGCCTTCTCTCCTTTCTCACTGACTTTTGTCTTAAAAACATCCATCCATCGTTCGGGTTTACAAAACCTTTTTCAGTTTATGGCTTCTCTTTCTTTTTTGTCTCTCAATCTCTCACTTTCTTCCTAACTTTCCATACCTTTATAGTTACCTTTTCTTCGCCCTTTACCACTCTCAGCACTTCTCTTTCCAATTCTAATTCTCTCTGCCTTTTTGTTCTCTATAAGGTTCCCTGAACATACAGAGTGGATTATAGCCTGTTTGTTCGGTGTCCATTTTATATATAGTGGCCTTAAGTGTGTAGGAATTCAACCTGAATTTTCGGTTATTTTCTACAGTTTGTTTATTAAGAACAATCCAGTTTGTGATACCAAGGTTTTCACGTCCAACTAGAGCGGAATAATAGCTTTTTGTGAGGGACATGGAGAACATGTCAGGACTCATGAAGGAGGATGATCAACTGGATTTGCCTCCTGGGTTCAGGTTTCATCCTACTGATGAGGAGCTCATTTCTCACTACTTGTACAAGAAGGTTCTTGACACAAACTTCTCTACTAGAGTTATTGGGGATGTGGATTTGAACAAGTCTGAACCTTGGGAACTGCCATGTAAGTTGTTTAAAGGCAGAGTCTTTCTACCTTTTTTTTTTTTTTTCCCCAAGTTGGGCATGTTCTAATTGTTTTCGGGATGCAGGGAAAGCGAAAATGGGGGAGAAAGAGTGGTACTTTTTCTGTGTCAGAGACAGAAAGTATCCAACTGGGCTCAGAACAAACAGAGCAACTGAAGCAGGTTACTGGAAAGCCACAGGAAAAGATAAGGAGATCAAGAGAGGAAAATCTTTGGTTGGAATGAAGAAAACACTTGTGTTCTACAAGGGTAGAGCTCCTAAAGGAGAGAAAACCAACTGGGTCATGCACGAGTACAGATTGGACGGTAAATTCTCTGTTCACAATCTACCAAAAACTGCGAAGGTATAAACTTTTTGCTTATTGGCCTACTTTTCCGAGTTTCCTAAATTTTTTTCCCCTCTTGTTTGTGGTCTATGTTATGCTCATGAAAGTTTTGTTCTTGGTTTTGTAGAATGAGTGGGTAATTAGCAGGGTGTTCCAAAAGAGCTCTGGAGGGAAGAAAACTCATATCTCAGGGCTTCTGAGGATAGGCTCTGTTGGTAATGAAATGGGTGCTTCTGGTTTACCACCATTGATGGATTCTTCTGATTATAGTGTCAGCAAGACCAAGCCTGTGGCCGAATCGGCCTACGTGCCCTGCTTCTCCAATCCCATTGACTTTGATAGAAACCAGCAAACCCCGATTGACAACTTCAACAACAATCTCCTAACATTTTCTTCAAACCCTTCCAATGTTTTCAATAGAATTTCTCTTTCAAATTCGTTCTATTCTACTCAATCTGGACCACTCTCAGCAAACCTTCAATACCCTTTAATCCAAGATCGCTCAATTTTACGGGCCTTAATTGAAAACCAAGGATCAAATATGGAACAGGGTTTGAAAAATGACAGGGAAATGATTAGTGTCTCACAAGAAACGGGCCTGAGTGCTGACATGAACACGGAAATCTCTTCTGTTATATCAAATTTTGAAATGGGAAAGAGGGCATTTGATGATCAAGAAACACCTTCAGGTTCAGCTGGACCATTGGACGTTGATGGTTTTTGGAATTATTGAAAGTGAGACTGTTGCATTTAGAAGATAGAAGTTGAGGGGCAAGACTAAAACAAGGAACTTCATTCACTGTATTGTTTTCAAGATATAGTATGTTGTCTGTGTATAGATTTCTTGAATCCAGCGGGGGAGGTTGAAAGAATTTAAACTGTTTTATTTTTCCTCTAGTAAAACCTATGTTAATATGCTGCTACTGTAAGAAACTACTGTGAAGCATCTTATTTACTGTAAGATATTTACATTATGAAGTAAAAATTTTCACCGTGTTCTAGCAGAAATTGATACAGAAGTGTTATGATATTGTCAAAATTGCTATGGCTACAAATTGTTTGTGATATATGAGATTCAGTTGGTGGCTTAATGATCTTATTTGTGCTTCCCCAGAAAAGACTCAAGCTGAGGGCGAGCTTGGAGCAACAATAAGGTTCAAGTCCCATTCTGATATTTCGTTTTATAGTGGATTTTGCATATCAGAACGTGGGACTCAATCGAATATGCTATTATTTTCTTTCAGTGGGGACTCCTCTCTGTATCTTAATACACAATTCTCTTTCTTTATGTTTTTTGGGAGCCGATTCTTGTGCCGTATATGATGTTTCAACTTTGTCCATTTAATTTCATCCATATTTAAACTGTCACAAAACAGTGAGTCTTATATATTGAATACGTTAGACTTTTTTTTCTTGTTGCTAATAAAGACTTTAAGCATGGAGTCTCTCATACGAGAAACGAGCAATAACATCCATTATATGGGATGTTGAGTTGGTATCCACGTTCGATATGATTGATATCTCTAATCCATTCCAAACTGTTATGGTAAAAGGTTCTTCCACAAGGCAAAGATGATAGCATAGAAAGAACGTTCAAATTTCTGTAATTTATCCAAGACAATCAAGCTGTCAACTTCATTTTTATATACTTGGATTAAGTGATCCATTTGTTTCTGCCTTTTTGGACTAAGTACTAATTTGATTGAAGAGTAAAATTAAACCTTCAAGAACGTGTCTTCTACTAATTCCTTTTTGTCACTACCCGTGTATACCTTAAAATCTCCGATTAAACAACCCTTTAAAACATTGGTCAATTTAATATTGATCGCTAATTAGGATAAATTACCACTAATTTTGAATAAGGCTAGAAATTAACCCTTAGCCATGCAAATGTCAAGCAACTGGTATTCTCTTGGATTTAAGAAGTTGACCGTTGGCGTTATCAAATCCTCGCGAGGACCTCTATAATATTACACTTAATACCTATATCAATTACAAAAGAGAGATAAGAACGACGTGTACATGAATATTTCTTCTTTGCACATCGGAAAGTAGTGGCACAGACAAATAAGTTACCCGATATTATAATGATCAGAAGGAAAAAAATAAAGAATGACATAAGGTGTATAGACGATACCTGGTCCCTTTTCTACACATGAACATGTAGATTACCATGATTACATAAATTTGTTTGTTTTGTTTCACGTTGTACATTCAGTAATTCAGTATGGCTGAATATTGTTTTCCTGTTTCATTTATATATTTTTTGGTGAAAGCTGTAAACTTTTGAGGCGTGACTCCCTGGTTTCTTCGGCCCTCCCCCTTTTTGAAGCATGTGGTGGCTTCAGTTTTTGGCACATGATAAAATCTGGCCAACCTTATTCCCCATCCTCTTTTTAGCAGGTTTTAGAGTCCTATACGGCATGATCCTTAACAATATTAGGAAAGTAACGAGTTTTGACTTTGATTAACAAAAGTTTCTGACAGTGTCCCATGTTTATCTATCTTCCCTCTCAAGCTGGCTTTAATATTGTCCCAAAAGGTCAATACTAATCATTTATGAAATTGAACATCCGCACTAATTCAAAAGAAGGGATACTTATTAGTGAAATAAATGTAAAGGGGGCGGCTCACCGGACTAGCTTTAACGCAACGATGAATGTGTGCGACACACAAAATAATGAGATCGGGGTCCGAAGAGCGTTAGGCGTCTCTAACGGTCGACACGCAATCCGACTTTGCTATACCCGCGCTAACGAGACACGCGGTTCAGGTTGTATGCTGCGTCACCCCTCCAACCAGGTGCCCCACGGAATTCGACTTTTTGTCAGCTTCACCCACTTGGCCACGTGTCTCACTCCACACCTGGGCCCCTTCCAGCTGGAATTGGATCATTCTTCATTCGAAGAAGAACATAGAAGGCTGTCATTCACTATAAAAGTACATTAAAACATTTTATTATTCCTATTCATCCCGTGTTTTTTGTTCACAAATTATGACTGTTTGATCTGATCAGATTACCGCATTTTCAAACTTTTGGTCCCAACTGCTCAAAGTCATTTCTTTTGTATAAATATAAGAGAGATACTTTTGAAATAAACAGTGGTTCTTATTAGACTTACGACTTTGGAAGAACTTTTGGAATGTGTGCCTACTTGAAGGAGATACACCATTTTATCACAAACTAATAGTTTCTAATTGAAAGAGGCTTTGGTTTAATTAAATGATAATAAGAGGTCTCAAACAAGGGGATTATCTAACTAAAATGCCTTTTCTACTTCTGTTAACTCTTCGCAAGTACCTTTCAGCTGAATGCTGAGATAAGGTTAGTAAATTAAAAACCATATTTACATGCACGGAAATTGTACAAGTGCTCTAACTTTTTATGTTTCGTAATTTGGGTTCTATATTAAGGCGTCTTTGTTACGCTAATAGCTAATATCGTGTGGCTTAAGACAATTAGGCTTATCTTCGGTTAATAGTTATATCAAGCCATCGCTCACCTCCCATTCCACTCTCCAAGAACAAGTATCTTTAGAGATCATGCACACTTTGATAAGGACTTTAGGAGAGCCACACCTCAAAAGCTAGCTTATGAGGGTAGAGAGTCCAAAGTTCTTATAAATTTCATATCAATTTTATATTTAACCAATATGAAATTTAAGTCTCATACCTTGCAATTAGATCAAATCGTAACATTCGTCCTCCCATAAGGACCAATGTCTTCATTGGTCACGGCTGATACTTTTAGTTCACCACTCCATGAGTCACCACTATGAGATCCTTGTTGGTCACGGCCACATTAGTCACGGCTGGCACTCCCTGGCCACCACTCCAAGACTAGCTCTGATACTAATTGATAAAGACTTTAGGAGAGCCACAACCCAAAAACTAGCTTATGAGGGTAGAGAATCCAAAGTCTTTATAAATTTCATATCAATTTTATATTTAACCAATATGAGATTCAAGTCTCATACCTTATAATTAAATCAAACCGTAACACACTTGCCCATTCATTATGTTTCCTTTACAAGCATCGAGATAGGGTTTAGTATTTGCTTCGGCTTGAATTCTCACTCTTTTAGACTACTATCAATTTTGGATTGTCGGATCTCTTGTGGGGCTCTTCCAGGAATATAAGTATTTCAATTTGTAGTAAGACATCTTTCAGTTGATGTACTAATACTCTAATTGCAAATTTTGCTTTTTTTGTCAACTTTAAGCAATTGCCCTATACTACTTTTTTTGACATTTATTTCCTTATTAATTTTGTTCGATTCTATTACAAAATCTTACAAAAATAAAATCTTAAAATAAATATTTTTAAAGAATCCTAAAAATTGCGGACCTTTTTAGTTGTAATATGTGGATTACTTTATCCATATTTCAAGTAATTAATTTTCTTTAACCAACGAAAAGTATGATTTATGCAGGAATTTATGCTTTTAAACAGCTTAATCATTATGTTTCTCAATAAGATTAATGTAAGGTGCTGAATTAATTACCTTTGAACGTTACACTTATTGATCAATTTCTTCCTCCAATAATCCCGGGTTAAGAAAATAATTGTTGAACTGAGAGCTTATCCCTTATCTGCCGGATTATAGCAAACAGCTATCTACTATCGATTCTATCCACGCATGATTTGAAAAGTCGCTCTGGACTTTTCAAAGTCCACTCTCTACCATGTAAAGTTGATTTTTTTAATTAGTTTCTTCTAAGATTTTCCCTCAGTTTGAAACAGCCTAATAATATATACGTACATGCAATTGGCAACTGCAAAACGTGTCTATAGCAAATACTGACATTCAGATTCATTACCTTATCATGTGATGGTTGGTTTCCTTTAAATAAAATTTAGATAAATAGTTATTCAACCACACCTCCACTGCAAAGACTTCCAAGTTCCAAAGGAAACTTTAGGATTCACCAGGCATTTCCCAAAGTTGTATGGTTTGGTGTCAATTATATTATGCTGCCATCTAACACTAAAACATCAACCATTTCATTTTCTTCTTAATTTGTTGAGGACTCATTCGACAAAGATATATAACTCTTGTAATAACACAGGAGAAGGTGTTTATTACGATTTCCTGAAAATGGAATCTTAAATTATTTTAGGATTAACCATATGTTATATTCTATTAGAAATTTCAACACGACATGATTTAAATATGAGTCAAATAATAAGTTTATTACCTAATTTTGATTTGATAATTGCGGGTTTGTGTCTAAGTTTATTTGAAGTTATAGCTTTCCTTTCAATTTAATAACAAAGTCTTTGTTATGATTTCATGATAATTCCGGTTTAGAATGTTTGATAATCCCACTTCTAGCAAAATTAACACGTGAAGGTAATTCTCCTTTCAAATAATTAAGAACAGGTATGAATCATACATCGAGTTTTTGCATAGGAAAAAGTTTGAGAGATGATATCTCACATCGTCAAAAGGATCAACATACAATAAAACAAATAAAAGGTTAATGGCATAAACGGTGTAGAGTTTCATTATTTATATATTTATATATATAATAGAAATATGATTGCGACAAGCACGTTTCTTTGCAGCCAGAACCTAGTTAATCAACATCATTTGGAATCTACACATGAAAACTCTTGATTCGCGGCCTCGTCTAATTGCTTACTGGTCATTTCATCCTTTGGAGCAATAATTGCTATCATGTATATCTTGATTTTAGAAATATGCTCTATTACACTCGTAATTTTTTAAGGATGATAATTTTTGAAGGATGAGAACTAAGTACTATT
>JANIHZ010000006.1:57741102-57751577 GCA_027478365.1 Erythroxylum rufum | reverse complement strand
AGCATATTTCTAAAATCAAGATATACATGATAGCAATTATTGCTCCAAAGGATGAAATGACCAGTAAGCAATTAGACAAGGCCGCGAATCAAGAGTTTTCATGTGTAGATTCAAAATGAGGTTGATTAACTAGGTTCTGGCTGCAAAGAAACGTGCTTGTCGCAATCATATTTCTATTTTCTTCAATGATAAAGTCTAACAAAGTCTGGTCACTTCTTGTGCGTACTTTGACAATAAAGCTAAGCAAATAGAAGCTAACCATTTCAGTATCATTTCATCATACCAACAGAGGCAAACTTTAACATTGGTGGCAGCGATCAATACTGTCACAGTCAAATAATGTAGATAGGAGACATCAGTTCAGAACACGTATATAGCTAGTGTAACGCATGGACGAAATGAATACAACACTAAATGATCATCCCTAGTTCTCGTGGATTAGAAAGTCACATTAGACTTGACAAAGAACAGTTAATACGTGTTTAAGAATTGACTAAAAGATCCTCGAAACTGATGTTTTTGATGCCAGAAGTAAACTTATCATTACGTGTACTCAATTACTTTTGCACTCTCTGACAGTGATCGGTTATTCAGTTAATTGGGTGCGCATTGCTGTCTTGTTACAGTAGGAGGAGCGTGCTTGTGTGTGAGTGCCGACCGTCGTCACTAAATAACATCATTGAGTGACACTCCGTTAAAATAGGCTTGAAATATCCTGTTCTATTTAGAGTATTTCAATTTTGTTTCGTTTAATGTGATTTATACATTTGTTCTATAAATATATAAATAAAATTTAATAAAATAAATTTAAAATTAATTAACTAAAATAAAGGATCTGATCTCTTTAAAAAAGAAAATTTAGGGAGATTTGTTTAATACGCAACTTTATATTGACCATCCGTGTGTGTGTGTGTATTCTTGTCATCAGAAAAGTTACATTGAATTTGCTTCTGGCTGAGTTTACATTTATATAACCTAGAAAAGCTTTTTTGTCAAACGTCAATTTTCATGCACCGTTTAACTTTATCAGAAGTTCTGCATCACAACACGAATGCAATGTTTTTGTCACCTAGCTTTGATTATGTAGCACATTTACTATTCATGAGGACCCTTAAACAATACAAACTATCTTCGTATGGGGTACCTTCTTAGAACCCATGCTCATTAAGAATAAAATAGGTAATAAAAGAGCTTTTATTTTGCCTCATTTTGTTCTTTATAAGAGTCAAGAACCTACTTTTGACCTTCCTAAAGAGCAACAAAAAAGTTTATATTTTGTTTCTTTTTGTTATTTATGAGTACTCACTCTTAACCCTCATAAAAAAAAAGGAGACAAAATAAAAGTTTTTTTATAACTTTACTCAGGATCTATAAAATGTCATGAACGACACTGCATATCACTACAATAGAAGGGACTTTTAGCAACAAAATATTTCGTTGCTAAAAGTCCAAAAATTGTGACCAATACTAATTAGTATTTTCGTCGCAAAGATAGTCGCGAAATTCCTGTAGAAAAAAACTATAAGTGACATTTTCACCGAATCGTCGCTAATTAGTTTTTGCTACGACTAGTTTTCACAGCGAAAAGGTATAGGTGACATTTTACTAAATCATCGACTATAACTTTTCACTAAGCTTCGTTTTTGTCATTAAAAGTTATTGGCTACATTTATGAAAACGTAGCTAAAAGTTCTTAAATACGTTTTCAAAATCATAACTAATAACTTTTACCTACGAAAGAAAAGCGTAATCAAAACTTATTAGGAATGTTTTAAAAACCGTAGCCAAAAATTAGCTACGTTTTTAGAATCGTAGCCAAATGTTTTTAACTACGTTTTGAAATTTTTAATACATATTATACCTAAATATTATATCATGTTAATTATAATTATTGCTGACTTTTTTTAATCTATGTTATTGTATGTAATCACTGCAAGAAAATTAAAAATTACTGATGGAAATTTTTTTGTAGTAAATTATCGACATAAATTTATTTTTGTCAGTAAACTTGTGGGAAAAAAGGTATTTTGCCACGAAAAAAAAATATGTCGGTAAAAATAGAGGGAATTTATTCGCAGAACTTTGTCGATAGAATTTAGTGATGAAATAGTGAAAGTCGTCGTAAAAATAGGTGGCAATGATTTGCGGTAAAAATAAGCAACAAAGTTTAGAGATGGGAAAATTTCCACGGGGAAATTACCTATGGAAACTCCATTACGTTGTAAATTCAAACGACGTTAGTATTGTTGTTTATATTTAAAGGAAAACGATGTCGTTTTATTGATAATTAAATTGCATTATATTTTTATAAGTAATTTGATATATGTTTAGTGGTTAATTCAATTGTTTAGTGTGTATTTAGGTTAATAATTGTGTTAGTTCATAAACATTTGTGTTTTAAGTGTTCTTTGGTGAGAACATGTTTTGAAGCTTCAATTATATATAAATGAGGTGCCGTGATGAGTTTGTTAGTGTTTCAGGACATTCGAAGGAGTTTCGGAGGAGAACCGAACCAAAACACAGTCCCACGATTGTGGCATAAAACCGAACCAAAACACAATCCGACGATAGAAGTTTGAGCATAGAGCCACGATCATGACAGAGAGCAGATGAATCGATCATAAACGTGCACTCCACGATCGCGACCTGAGCGTAGACAAAAGCGAAGTCACTTTCGGATTCGAGTTTTCGAGGGACATTTCAGACATATTGGACCCTAGAAAGACATTAGGGTTACCTTAATTGGGAAAGACTATAAAAGAATAATGAGGGAACCCTAGAAAGAAGTCTACATTCTGCCTACATTTGGAAACCCAAAAGAGAGAGAGAAAGAAGAGAGAGAGAAAAGAAGAAGAGGAAGAAGAGGAGGGTTTCGACGCCAAAGCTTCCTGGAACAGATGATCTCCCGACACCATTGCTTTCCCGAATCATCCAACCTGAGTTTCATTTCCTCACCATTTACTTTTATTCATTTAATGTGTAAGATTGAGATGGGTTGTATGATTATAGATTTTGAGTTGTTAATGATGTTCTAACTTTACCTTTGAGATTTTGCTTATATTTCATTCAAGAGGGTGAACTGGATATAAATAATTAGATTAGAGTTAGGCAATCTAATTGACCACTTAATCAATCTAGTTGGTAATTTCATGGAGAGAGATCCCATGTAAGACCCGATTGTTTATTAGAGAGCTTTAGAACTAATTAGAATTGTGGGTAATTTGTGAATTGAGAGATTGCAAGTTCATAATTCGATTAGGGATCACAATTTAGGGAATGATTACAACTCGAGAGAGAGTAATCAACCCTACGATCGTCTAGAACCGACACCCCATAAACACATAAAAGGCTATATTAGCATTAATGATAGGTAAAATCCCCTGTCCCATAACTTGATTAATTCTTTTTATAGATTTCCATTGTTATATTATTCAATTGTTGCTAGTTTGTTTTAATTTAGTTTACCTTTAAGTTCAATATTCAATTTTGATTCTTAAACAAAGCGCAGTTTGAATTAAGTGTTGTCTAAGCACAATCTTTGTGGGACAATATCTGCTTTTACTATAAGTAACGATCCGTATACTTGCGGTTTTTAGCGTAAAACAAGTAATTGGTTTTGCAATCAATAAGTTCTTAGCGTCGTTGCCGAGGATTGTTTTGTTTAGCATCTTGTTTAGTTTAGGTCACTTTGATTTAATAGTGTTTGATACTTTTCCTTGTTTTTTTTGCAAATGTATGAATACAAGGGCACGAGAAGGTCTAACGAGCTAAGTGGAGAAGAGTTTTTAGATATTATAAGGAACGAAAGAGAGCTAGACGTCAAGATAGAATACAAAGGAATACGGCAGAAGAAGGAGAATAAGGATGAGTTGAGAGGACGTTGATGGACTTTATGAGGCCAGGTTTCAGTCCTCAAGGACTTACAAGGCCAGCGATTCAAGCCAATAAATTTGAGATCAAGCCGGCACTCCTCAATATACTTCAGAGTATTGTGCAGTTTTATAGGTTGTCAAATGAAGATCCCAACGCCCATCTTGTTAACTTCTTGGAGATTTGTGACACCTTCAGTTTTAATGGGATGTCTGATGATGCCGTAAGGTTAAGATTGTTTTCTTTTACCTTAAGGGATTAAGAAAAAGCATGATATAACTCGCTCAGTTTAGGACAAATCACTACTTGGGAGTAGCTAGCCCAAGCTTTCCTAGCTAAGTACTTCCCGTTGATCAAGACAACAAGAATCATCAAGGAGATCATAAACTTTCAACAAAGTGATAGGGAGTCATTGTATGAAGTCTGGGAGAGATTTAAGGAATTACAAAGGAGCTACCCCAACCACAACCTTCCGAGGAAGTTTCTTTTGTAAACATTCTACAATGGTGTGAATCAGAGCACAAAGGGAACCATAGATGTAGCTTCAGGAGGGTCTTTGATGAGGAAAACTATTGATGTAGCTCATGACCTTTTGGAAGAGTTGGCAAGCAACAGCTTTATGTGGTCAAATGAAAGGAGTAGACAAGGGTCCAAGGAGCAAAAAGGGATGATTCTAATTGACTCAGTGATAACCTTGCAAGCACAGATTACCGACCTTACCAAGCAGTTGAGTAGCATGCAAGGAGCTTCTTCATCCACAATCAAGGCCATGCAATTACAATGTGAGTTATGTGGGTAGGAAAACCATGGCACAACTGAATGTTTCTTGCTAGGAGCCAGTGGTACAGAACAAGTAAATTACTTGGGCCAACCGTAAAGAGGTAACAATCCATACTTTAACACTTACAATCCTGGGTGGAAAAACCACCCAAATTTGTTATAGAATACTAACAATGCAGGTAGCCAAGTGAGAGCACAAGGGCCTCCTGGATTTTAACAAGACCAACTTGGGTCTTTAGAGAGCAAAATGGATAAGTTAATGGATGTATTAGGTTCAAAATTCTCAAGATAAGAGGAAGGTTAAAGAAGATAAGAAGAGATTTAGAAGAGAATGGAGGCAAAGTTTGACCAAATTGCAAAGAACCACGCTTCATCCATCCACAACTTGGAGGTATAGGTAGGTCAACTTGTTAATGCTTTTTCTTCTAGGAATTCAGGAACCTTATCAAGCAACACCGAGGCCAATCCAAATGAATAATTCAAGGCGATCACATTTAGGAGTGGCAAGCAATTGAAGGAGCCAAGTGTGCAAAAGGATAGCCAAAAAAAGGAGAAAGGTAAAGGCAAAGAGATAGAAAAAGAGAAGCCATACGTGTCACCAGCACCCTACAAGCCCAAGATTCCATATTCGTAAAGGGTGAGACAACATCAAATAGACACCCAATTCTCCAAATTCTTGGAGAAGTTAAGAAGTTTCAGATTAATTTGTCTTTGGTGGAGGCATTGGAGTGTATGCCTAAGTATGCAAAGTTTCTCAAGAACATATTGACATACAAATGCACTTGGGAGGACAATCAGTCCAAAAGGGAGTTGTTGGGCCATAAGATCTTATGCAGGGGGATTAAAGTAGATCAAGCTAAGACTGAAGTGATTGAAAAGCTCCCACCTCCTACTAACATCAAGGGCATCCGATCATTCTTTGGTCATGTAGGGTTCTACAAACGGTTCATTAAGAAATTTTCTCTTATTGCTAGACCCTTGACTCACTTGTTAGTTAAATTTGTGTCTTTTGTGTTTAATGATGATTGTTTAGATTCATTTAATAGGTTAAAGAAGGCACTTACAACGGCACCTATTTTGACGATGCCAGATTGGTCACTTCCGTTCGAGATCATATGTGATGCAATCGACCATGCCGTTTGTTGTGTACTAGGACAGTAGAAGGAGAAGAGGCTACATATAATTTACTACGCTAGCAAGACCTTGACAAGAGCACAATTGAACTACACCATTATTAAGAAGGAGTTACTTAATTTATCACGATTCCGAGAAAGTAGAGAATTAATCCTAAATACTTAATCTCGAATGTCTTCACCATATCTCTTTTAAGTTCTTCTTTCATTTTCTCATTGTTTCCTATATATATGATGTCATCAACATATAAAGAAACAATAAAAAGTATTATTAGTATCTTGGGTGTTAATGTATAGCTCCTCCTGAAACCTTATTTTAAGAAATGATTATCGATTAGATTGTACCGGACTCTTCAAGCTTATTTTAGCCCTTATAATTGTTTTCTTTAATCTTAGTACCTTATTTTCTTATCCTTTCACGACAAGCTTGTACAAATGCTCAATGTAAATTTCTTCTTCCATATAGCCATTGAGGAATGCATACTTTACGTCTAGTTGATATATTTTCCATCTCCTTTGAGCAGATAATGCCGTGAATGCTTTTATAATATCAAGTAGAGCAACTAGAGTAAATCCTTCAGTAACTATTTAAGCTTTATATTTTTGTATTAAGCCATCAAAGTTAAGCTTTGTCCTATATACCCACTTTACTCCAATGACGTCTTTGCTTAGCTAAGGGTCCACTAACTCCTATGTTTTATTTTACTCAATTATTTTAATTTCTTCTTTGATTGCTTTGACCAATAATTATTGTTTTTAGGCTTCCTCGTAGCTCCTGGGCTCCACTATGGCCAAGTTTCATGATTTGTAGATTTCTATTAATGATCAATTTTATCTAGGAATTGATCCTCGTAACGAACCTTACTAGTGTTTGATGAGTTAGAGATTCGTGAGTTTGAAACGACTCCTCCTCTATTTGTGACTGTATTGTTAGTACATTCATTGTCTTTCTTTTAACTTCTTTTGCTCCCATTCGTATGATGCATTTTCATCAAACTCCATATCTTGACTAATAATTAACTTCTTTATCTTTAAGCTATAAATCTGATAGTCTTTTGATTGACTGTTGTTGCCAAGAAAGATTACTTTTTCTATATTTTCTTCTAATTTGCTTCTATTTTTTCTTTTGGCATGTGAGCATTACAGATGTAACCCAAGACTTTAAGATATTTTTCATATGCTTTTTGTCCACGCTGTGCTTTAATAGGCATCTCGCCTTAAATAGTTTTTATTGGACACCTGTTCAGTAGATATGCGACACCATATTTTACTTCTTAGAAAGGTTTGGAAGACTTTTCTCTGTTATCATAATTCAAGCCATCTCTATAACAGTCCTATTGTTCCTTTTTAATACTCTGTTTTGTTCTTAAGCGTATCCAACAGTTAATTGGTTCTCTGTACCTTTGCCATCCCAAAATTTCTTGAATTTTTCAAAGGTATATTCTTTTCTATGATTGCTTCGAATAGTTTTAATGTACTATCCACTTCATTTTTCAACTAGATTTTTAAAATTTTTAAAGATTTCGAAGACTTTTGACCTTTCTTAAAAAAAATCCATGTCATTCTAGTATAATCATCAATGAATATAATGAGGTACCTATTTTGGTATAGTTATGGAGTTTGTATTAGACCACAAACCGTATGACTTAGTTTGAGTGGCTTCTTTACTCTCCATGCTCTACCTATTAGAAAAGGTTGTCGATGTTTCTTCCCTAGCATAACAAGTACCATTGATTTCTTCAATTGTTGGTAAATCACGCATCATATTTTTTTGATGAAGAATCTTCCAGCCGTGAAAGTGGAAATGATCAATCTCTTTTGCCATGAGTTGTCAACTTGTACTTTCACAGCTATTATATTGGCATATTTCCATTCTATTGGAAAAGCTTTATTTTCTCGCTTCTTGATTTTTGTTTTTACTATTTGTAATGTTTTATTATCGTTGTCATTGAAAATGCTGAGATTTAATTTGAACACCTCAAAACGTTAAGGTCTGTCGTATTTTGTTCTAAATATTAAAGTTTATAATGTAATTTTAAAGTCTATCTAGTAGGAATCAGCTCACATTGTATGCTTGTAACAATTTGTTGTAAGAATCCAAAACTATCAACGCAAATGTTGATTGAGTGGATTAGATTTACTACTATAACTCATGGTAGGAAACAAAGATCTCCGCAAACATTCACGATTAGTCCAGTTAAAAGGAAACTATACGCAATTGATTTAGACCACAGGTTGATCATATTGCGTGGCTCAGCAATAATGAGCTTCTTATTTCATTGTGAGATTAGAAGCAATAGTAATAAGTGAACCCCACATTTGTATATGCTCTAACTTGGAGTTTATTGCAGCTGTAATCAATCATTGAGGATCAACTCCTTGACACACCCTAAAAGTTAAGTGAAAGTTTCAATCTACTAGACAAATACGAAACATGCAAACAGCCTACCCTACAGGTTACTGTTATTCGATATTTGACATGCATTAACTTGGGATGGAAATTAATAATCCACATACATGATTTTCTTACATTAAAACATAGAATTATACCCACATATTTGGATCACGCATACATCTCTCATTATCATGTGTTCTAGAAATAAACTAAAACCCTGAAAGACTCAAACAAGCCTTAATATAAAATAATTACTCTTATGGAGCACAGATAAGATTTATGGGCAATGGAATGTATGAAATGTTGGGAAATATGGTCAGGATCCAGTCCCATGCATAGCGGAATAATTACAAAATTTTTTGTTTGATTGCTCGAAATCCAAGATCTTTAAAATTCTATAAAATAATTAACACATAAATCATAATAAATAATTAATCTTAATTTGTACCTTGTTTCAAAGCTTGATCCTTTTTCTTATCGTATCCCTCGAATCATTTCCTAAACTAACTCATCTCAACCATCTTAGTTGCACAAGTGTTTAGTCTTTAACGGTATCAACAAAATGAGTTGAGAGAACTCTGCAACTGTTGTAAAGAAGGCTAGGCAAGGAGTGCTAACTTTGTTAGAGCTTAAGCCTATTTATAATAGGTTTTGCACATTTTAGTAATTTAATTAAAATTAAATTCTAATTTCAAATAAAATTTAATTAGAAATGCAAATAATTATAATTAAATACTAATTACGCCCAAATAAGATCTAATATCTCATATAGATCCTTATTTATTAAATATCTCATATTTAATCATAAAGTTTCTCAAACATTACAATCAAGTCCAACTTGATTAAAATATCTTTACTTGCTTCAACCCGATTTTTATATGTGACCCATTATGTTCCCAATTATGTTGGCAATGAATAGAAATAATAACATTAAATCATATTTAGGATTAGAAAAATTAAACTCCTTAAATTTATTTTTAATTCTCTAATTAAACAATTTGTATCCATTGATTAATATTGGTGTTTAGCAACACATAATGACTACCCAAATATTTAGAAATGTCAAAGTAGTTTTGACTAACCTTTCTATTTATGATTTTTCCTTGTAATTCAATATTTTCATTATACAATGTTTTGATTAGACATAGAGCATGTAATAAATGCCTACTTTATTTTGAGTCCAATCATATTAGTTCTTCATCATTAGCTATTGATTTAATTAATGACATTAATAAACTATTTTCAAAGCGTCATTCAATCTTGGCTAAGGATTTCTCGAATTAATGATAATTGAGAATAATGAAACATTATCTTTAATTACTTTAGGGTGATGAATCATATTTTGATCATTCAACTATGTCCATATAATTCATGTTACATCTAATGACTACCAAATGAACTACCAATGATTAGAATAAGTCATAAATAGTATTAAAACATAACAATATCTATATAAGATAACTTTGGAGGTCTCAAGTCTAAAGATTAGTTATACAATCATCACAATGAGAATTTTCATAGACATGCAAATAGTGTTCCATAGACATACAAATAGTGTTTCAAATGGATTTCTCATATATGGTCGATTTAATAAATTTGTACTCTAACAAAAACTAACATATTTGTTTAAGTATCTCCATAGTTTAGTCTATAAGATCAACTCCTTCCTTCATAAGGAGAAATATTACATATACTAGTATTTTTACGTTCTATTAATGTCTAATCTTAATAGAACAATAACTAAAAATAATTTACAGATCATATATAAATGCAATATGAATTTTATAATTATAATCTCATCATAATTTTATTTGCAATGTATAATTATCCCATGGAATTTATTATATACATCTAAATATGTACAAGATAAAGAATTCATTTCAATTATTTTGTCACTAAACTACAACCAACTGATTGGCTTTAGGGCATAAACCAACAATCTCTCACTTGCACTAAGCCAATTGTTTAAGTGTCATGTGCCATATTACTATATGATGATCATGCTACTGTTGGGACAGTTGCTTTTATCTTAATTATCATCATAATTAAGAAATTTTTCTTAAATGCATCCTTGGATCTTTGATGAGACCTTAGCTCTTTTTACATGTACAATGGCTATAATGTTCCATAGTATATTCTTGTCTTGAACAATGCAAGGAACAAGTTCACTAAAGAACTTATTGATCCAATTAATCATTTTCACTAAATGCAAAATATGTGATTAGCAACAAGTTTGTTAACAAGTTCTTATAAAGACACACCTGACTTATGTTGGCTCTCCGGATCTGGAGTGCTAG
>JANIHZ010000006.1:57613937-57625809 GCA_027478365.1 Erythroxylum rufum | reverse complement strand
ATATTTAAAAATTATTATTATTTCATATTAATTGTCATTATGATTTATTATTAAGATTTGTGAAAGCATGGTTGATGTAAATAGTAAACTAGTAAAGTATACAATACAACTATATAATATATCAATATGAACTATTTTGTAATTTTTAAAAATTTTAAGGATTATTTCATAAATTAAAAAAATTTCCCGAAACGGTACCTAGTATCAACCGAAACCGGTACAATTTCGTTCCAGAACTCAATCACGTACTGACCCTGGTACGGTATTCATAACTTTGCATTTAATATCTAAAAAAGGATATTCAGATTGTTAGTAGGTGAGTCGAGACCCGATAGAGCTTGGAGTAGCGGGCTCTAACTCCAACCTGGGCCTGAGTCTGTTCCGATTAATTTTTAAAAAATTAAAAAAATTTAAAATAACTGACAAAAAACATTAGGATTACAAATTTTAACAATGCAATAGACAGACAATTATTAAATGGTGGCAACTTGGTTCTATTTCTATAACAAAATTGAATATTAGCTTGTTCCTTGAGAGTCTATTCCCTAACTTAGGTATTTAAATTTTCTAGGATTTAGTCTCCAACAAAAAAAAAAAGTTACTTTTGATTTTAGGAACAGACTCTCTATTACTTAAGGGTAAAATTGTGTATTACTAAACTTTCTCAAACTTATTTGCTTGCTGAATTATTGTTATTGTTGTTAGTCTCCAACTATTGTTAGCATCTCCTGAATGATTTACATACGCGATATGAATATGAAAGGTTACTAAGTCATGGAACGTTTTGAGTTTATTAAATAATGGAATTAGTAGTTTATATCCGGTTAAACAAGTTAAACTTTAATTCTACCACAGAAAGAATTCTATTGTAGGAAAACAGGGTTAATTATTTAAAAATCCATTCCTACCATTAATTTATTCACACAATTAAATTGTCTTTTCTTGTTATATGATAAATGTGTAAATCGTTTCTTACAAAGCTTCATTAAATTCGGAGTCAATATCTATCAATCGCAAGAATTTGACTATTTCCTATGTTATTTTCAACTTCCAAAAATTAAGTTGTATTTTTTGTTGCTTTGGTCCAACAATTAGTTAATTGTTTAAAAAAATTATGTTAATTTAGTTTTTTATATTAAAGAGTTTTGAGTAGATTTATATAAAATTAGGATTAAGTTCAATTGAATCTATATATAAACATGAATATCATATATCAAGTCAAATTGTTAATTCAATGAATTAGGAGTCATATTTTTGTTTATAACCCACTTTATCTTTATGTTACTTTTTCAAAAAATCATTTGCATTTTTTATTTCTTCAGTCCAACAATTCATTAGTTGTTTCAAAAAAAAAAATTGTACAAGTTTATTCTTTGTTTACTGAAAGGTTTTATGTGAATTTAGGAAGAAATTGAGTTAGGTTCAATTAAGTTTATACACATGTAAGAACACAATATCTCAATTCAAAATCTTAAGATGATGTATTATAAGTCACTTTTTTTTTTGTATATAACTCACTTATGCTTATGTCACTTTCAAAAACAATTCATGGTATCTTTTGTTGCTTTGGTCCCATGATTCATTAATTGTTTCAAAAAAAATGTTACACAAGTTTATTCTTAGTATATAGTAAAGACTTTGAAGTGGAGTTAGAAATTGAATTAGGTCCATTCACATTGGGTTAGCTCCCTCTCAATCTATAACTAATATAAAGTCAATTGAGTCACTATATGAATTATTATTTATCTGACCTAAATCTATGAATTTCTATTAATTGAACTTCTCTAACCAAACATTCATACCAATAATAAATTTTAAGGGAGCTTAGGAAGAAAATTGGACTAGGTCCAAATGAGTCAATATATAACTAGACACAATATATCTCAATCAAAAATCTTAAAGTAATGATTTATGATTCATACTTTTGTATATAACACACTTCATTATTAAATCTCTTTTTAACATGGGACAACTACACTTACTAACTTCTAACACATATTTTGCAAAAGACTAAAAAAGTCTTCAGCAAGGTTGCCATAAGATAGGAACCAATAGTCCTTGTTATTCAATGTAAACAAAGTTTTTCATCTTGATTTAATTTGAGAGGAACCAATAGCCTTTGTATCAAAGCCTTTTGATTTAAAAATGTATGAGTTTTCTATCAATGATTGTTGCATTCTCTTTAATGGTAAAGTACACCACCAACACTATGGTGCTAATGTTTAAGGTTCATGCTTGCAAAGGGTAGAAAAGTATTTCAATTCTTACTTCTCAAGTAATTTTGCACAAAGTATTCTTATAAATAAGGAAGATTTGCGCTAATAAGTGGACTTCATTATCTCAAAATAATTATAAATGGTCCTTCTTTTGATATGAAATTTGAAAATAAATCATCATCAAAGGATTAAAGAAGCTCCACTCATAACCAAATGATATAGCTAACTTCTAATATTTTTCAATGTTTTAAAAACTAGGCGAAAGTTAAACTGGTAAGATATGATTAAATTATTATAAAATTGACTAAATATTAAAAAAAAATTAAAAATTTTGAAATATAATTAAAAGAGATTGTTCTTATTTATCAAAGAATTTGAATTTGACTAAAAATATTGTTAAATAAAAATTAATTGATTTATTTTAGTTTATAAAAACTTATTAATTTACAAAAATTGACCTATTAATTAATAATCTTATCAATTTTTAACAACAAAAGTTATTAAAATAAATCAAACTGAAAAAATTGAAAATTAAACTAAAAAGTTAGACAGTTCAAGATTTTTACATTTGAACCATTTGTGGATGTATCCAAATATGTGGTGGGGCATTTTCTGACAAAGAAAGTTATTAATTTCCACACCATAAAACATATGTTGACATCCTTGTGGTGACTGGTGAAGGGACTAACTGTGAAGGAACTAAGTCCATATGTATATTTATTCCAATTCTTTCATGATATTAATTTGAGTAGAATAATGGAAGGAGGATCATGACTTTCGATAATCAACTATTAATTATTAAGAAATTGATTCCAAATGAATAACCACATTTTGTTGAGCTATTTCATACTCAATTTTGGGTACAGATATATGACATGCCTATAGGCATAAAGTCAAGGAAGGTGGTGATTGAACTTGGGAATTTCATTGGAAATTTTTTAGAGTATAACAAAAACAGCTTCAAGAGTTTATGGAGAACTTACTTACTTGTTCATGTGGTGATGGATGTTAAGAAACCTATTAAGAGAAGGATGAAAGTCAAGAAGATAGGTGGAGAGTATAGTTAGATAAATTTTGTGTATGAATGGTTACTAATTTTTTGTTTCATTTGTGAGAGGATTGGCATGATGAACTTTTTTGTGACACCTTTTATAATAATCCTCAAGGGTTGACTAAGAAACAATACAGAGCTTAGTCACAATTTCCCAATTATAGGTAACAATTAACTATTGAAAATTAAAACGATGATAATTTGGAAATTATAGAGCTTAAGCAATGACGTGAGCAAATGGATGAGAAATTAATCAAGGATTGAAATACAATAATGTTGAAAGCAAGTGGTTGCGATGGCCCAATTGAGCTACTTTTAGGTTCAAAAAAGGATTAATGTCAAGGTTTATATTCCAAGTTTGGCAATATTTATAAATATTATTAGATACAATTGTCATGAGCTAGGCAACCCGCGAGCAGTTCAAGTCATTAGAGACCTTATTCAAGCCCATAGGCCTAAGTAAGTTTTTCTTACTAAAAATTTGTTTTTGAGGCCTAAATTGGAAAGCATAAGATAAATCATAGGTTTGGCAAAAGTGTCATAAATCATAGGTTTGGCAAAAGGGTCACTTTAACCCTAAATTTTGTACCAATCAATAAGTATAACCCTAACATTTTAAAAACGTTAAATTGTAACCTAACCCTAACAAGAAATTCAAACCGTTCTATTAAATGTCAAGTCAATGTTGACCTCACACTTAACAATTATTATTTTATCCAAATAAGTGGGTCCCCTAAATTACATCATCGCTGACATGGCAAGTAGGACCCATTTATTAATTAAATTTAAAAATTAATTTATATTTAAAGTGTGGGACCCACCATTATATTAAACTTTAATCATATCGTTAATCTTAACATACCATTTTTGTTAAGCAGAGGGAATAGATGACTGTTAAACAAAATGATGAAGCCTTCATCATTTTGTTTACAGTTTCCATCCAACCCCCTCATTTCTCTGACCCAAGCTCATTAAATTCTGTTTGAGCATTTGGAATCGTTCACCGTATGGAATCCATCACTATCTCTTTAAGAATCCACCGCAAGCATCGTCGTTCATAGGTGAGTTTCTGTGTTATTTGGTTTAGCATTAGATGAGTATGACATGTTTTATCTGTTGGGTGGATTCTGTTGTGTTCACCATCTTGATCTTCCTTTTGGTGAGTTGTGTTGGGAGTTTTGTAGAAATAATTAGCTGTAGTTGAAGAATATTTTGTTTTCCTCTATTCTATTTAGGATTGGTTTATGAGGAAATTTGGGTGAGTTGAGGTTTTAGATTGTAATCGACTGAAGATTGTCTGATGGTTGAGCATTTTGGTGTTAAGAAAATGAACTAAAAAGGAGAGGTTTGCTAATTGAAAATGTTGACTATTGCTTGTTGTTATTAAGTCTATCATCTGTCCTTCTTGTTGGCATCATTAACAACTTGGTTCACAGACGTTTGTAGCTACTATATAGGATACAACAGAGGATATAGGCCCTGCTAGATGTTATAATAAGCAATTATATAGGATACATAGATGGGTAGCCTAAGAAGATTTTCATTGGTGGGAAGCCTGAGGTCATCCTTGGTGTTTCCATTTTTAGTTAAAAGACTCACCTGTAACATTAAGATTAAATAAAATCAATTATATGACCAACAGATTTGTATAGATTTAGTGTCATATGAAAACAACCAACTGTTTCATTTGACAACAAGTTCCCAGACCAATGTTTTAATTTTCGTAGTGGGAGATAGTTTCTTAAACTTGTACAGGAAAGTTTAAACTTCATATATAGTTATGCATCCTTTAGAACCCTAATGTTTACTCATGCTGTACAAGAAGCTGAATGATATGAAAATTTAATTTTAGAGTTAAATATGAAATTCTCCATATCCCATATTATGAATTACAAAAAAATGATATTCATCAAAATAAATGAAAGTAATGGTCGGGGCCTCCTACTTAGTTAAACATCTATATTTCCTATATAATTGCTTGTTATAACATTTAACAAAACCTTGATTTCAGTTAAAGCCACTTCTTTGCCAAGACAAGTGGGAAGAACATTGATCTTCAATGGAGCTTTTTGTTGAAAAGGAACAGGAGGGTAGAGTCTTAGTGATTTTCACACAACACCTTGCAAATAAAGTAAGTCTTTTAATTCTTGTGGTTCAAAAAGTTGCAAATTTTCTACTTCTTTGTTTGTTGCAATCATCTTGAGCTCCTCCCTTATCTTGTCTTCGTCCTTATGATTCATTGAAACATTCCAGAGAAACCAAGTTAGAGCATAAATCGGTGTGTTTGTCCCTACAAGGAAAAGATTCAAAATGATGTCTCTAAGAAACTTTTCTTCCGGTTTTGATCCCATAAATTCAACGTCCTGAGATATGATTTTAACATATCAACCCCATCTTCATCTTCCTAAGTTCTTATGTTTTCCTAGGGATATACTAAAAAACTACGCCATTTAAATATGAAGAAGCTTTGATCATCTTTCCCTCTTTTCCAATGCCTAGAAATCTCTGAAACTTCCAAATAATTCAAACCTAATGTGTTGATAAAATATCACCTTCATTGCACTTTCCATGGCTTTCTAGAATTTAACTTTTGGGAAATCTATTGATAAACATTCATGGTCATAGATTGCATTTTAACCCAATTATATATTATCTTATTATTATCTTTTAAGTATGCATATGGAATCATTATCATTAAAGAATACAACAATGAGTTTAAATTCTGGCAATTTGTTTGCTATTGTGGGCTAAAGGCCCCATTAAAGACTTTATGGAGTGATCATAATCCTGGCTGAAGGTTTTATGGATGCCCCAATTATTTGGTGAGAATTTATTGTTATTAGATTAATGAAGTTGAAAGTTAAACTTTGTTAAGGTTTTTTTTTACTGAAATTGAATTGAATATTTTAGGTTAGGAGATGCAAGTTTTTTAAATAGTACGATGAAGAATTGAGTGAGAGAGTCGTTAAAGTGATTCAAAATTTAAGGAGTGAATTATCAATGTCAAAGGAAGAGGTTAAAAGAAGCATAAGAAAGGAGTTTAAAGAGCAAATGAATCCTTCGAAAGAGGACAAACATTTATTGAGAAAAGAGGACAAAACAAATTAAATGTATAGTAATGAACATTATAGTTGTAATTGTATTAGTTATGGTTGTATTACTTTTTATTTGTAAATATGTTATAAGGATATTGTATTGAATTTGAACAATGTAATGGTGGATATCAATTTCATGTATCTTATGAAAATTTTGATTTTGAATATATAACTAATATACAATGGTTATGTTGTATCACAAATCATAATGAATATGTTGTATATGAAGAATAAAATTTGTATATGAATTATGTAACTCAATTGAAAAAACAATTCTACTATATATAACCAATATACAATGGATAAGTTGTAGTATAACAACTCATAATTCATATAATGAATATGTTGAATATGAATAACAAAATTGGTATATGAATTAATCTACAATGAATAATGTACTAGTTGCATATATAACTAATATATAATGAATAATTTACTCGTTGCATATCTTGTCAAATATGGAAACAAAAGGCAATGTAAGAGAGAGATTGACATAGAGAGAGAAAGAGAGAGGGTGTGTAGCAAATCACATTAATTAACAAAAATATTTACATTGTTTTTAAACAACACAAACATTCATATGTATACAACACAAATATTTATACATTATATGTATACAATCGATGTTTACTTCATTTGTACTTAATTGTGTAAGATCAGGTTATGATGATGAAGTTAATGATGTTCCCTTTCTACTTGCTTCAGCTTGTAAATGTTGTGAAGTGATACTGAAACATCCTCTGAATCGTAAATCCCTTGGCTGAAATGATAATTGAAATGTGTGTGGGTCAACATCTCCAAATTGGTGTATATTGACATTTGCAGGTGTACCAACCTACAAAATGGAAGAAAAAATATTACAAACACATTTTGTAATTATTACAAGTTAGACAAATTGATGAAAAACTTAAAGTTAGACAAATTGATAAAAAAGCTTATAATATTGCTTTGTTGAGTCAATCCAACATTATCATTAACCAAATTCCCATCGTTTGACTATATTTATAATGAAAAAGTCTTGGTCAGTAATTAGTACAAATAATAAGTAATATAAAATTGTATACCTATAAAGATCCCTCTCTTATAACCTGATTTACATAATTATATACATTAGTATCTACATGTTTATAAAATTGTATTCATGTGATTGAAGTAACGTGTACACACCTATGAAGAAGCCTCATCATGTTGACTTGATGTATTGTTGTTGAATTTTCTGGAGTTATGACCTTGAAGACCACATTTTTGGCATTTATGCACTTTCCCTTTTTAACTCATTTTGTTTGGATTTTTCATCTTCTTCGACTCATCTTGTCATTTTCTTCTTACAATTTTTGGCCCACCGAGCATAACTCTTTTAGGTGGAAGATATATTAACTTATCATCTTGAAGGCTAAAAAATTTCACCTCGTATTGGTTGTAACATATGTTCATGCAAATTCAAGAAGCGACCCTTCCAATAGCATGAATCAACGAATGTCTCAACCCTTTGTCTTGAGTGATGGATTGCACTAATTGCACACTTATATTGATATTCATATAGGTCTTATGCCCAATAACTACATGTATGTTGTCTACCGATCCTAACAATATGTTTCCTCATCACCCTTTAATGCTTTATAACTACCATCTCTATTTCATACAATTCTCCATTGCATTGATTCTTTCTTGTTCTTCTACAACTTCTTCATTATGTTTGGTGCTATATTATGCTTCTAACCAAGAACAAAAATGTTTCCTCTCATCATGTCTCCTCATAGCCATTAGTCAAATAGTTTCCAACATGCTAATCACTAGCCCCTCTCTAGCTGGTATAATCCACCCATTGAAGGTTTTGTTCATATTATGGTCAACAATGGGACATTTACTTTGAAATGATTGATAATATCTGGCCCACCTCTCATTCAGATACTCAAGCAATCCTGCAACACATCCAAAGCTTGCTCTTTCAAGCCTCTTTAAATGTTCATCGAAATGTTGAAAATACATTGACAAAGCACAATTCCAAAACTATTTTCTTAGGTCCTTTCCCTTTCAATTAGCAAACCAATTGTGATATATATATCTTGCACACATACGGTGATCTGTCCTCAACCACCCTGATTAATCTCTAAAATAAATACAAAAGATACCAAATCATATTTCATATAATTACCTTCAATCCCAAATATGTTTACATACCTTCTACATATCAGATATAACTATAATTCCTTGACCATCTTCTAATTCCAAATCAGATGATAACAAATTCATGAACCAAGTCCATGAATCTGTGTTTTCCACCTCAACAATTGCCCAGGCCAGTGGAAACATTCTTCCATCACCATCTCTACCAACTACATTTAACAATTACCCTTGAAATTTTGTCTTCAAGAAGCATTCATAAGTCCCAAAATTTGTTCTTAGATGCTTCCATACTCGTTTCATAGCATATTGCATAATCAACAACAGTATCTTTAAATTCTTTTGCAGTCTCCTACTCCATTCCTAACCTCCACTCATGTCCAACCTCTATAAGATTATCCGTAAAAGTTGAACTGCGTCTATATAAAGCTTTAACTACCTCCTTTCGACTAGGATATTTATAAATGCTAATAGGACTACCACAATCCTCTGAATTAATTTCGATTGGATGATGGTCATGTAGAATGTCAAAGTAAAAGTTTGATTCAAACTGTGCACTTTGTTCCTCCACATTCACATCCGTTTCTGCACCTTCTCTATCTGAATTCTCATCCATTTATTCACCTTCTCCTCCACCTTCTCATCCGTTTGTGCACCTTCTCTATCCAAATTCTCTTCCATTTCTGCACATTCTCCTTCCACATTCTCATCCTCTTCTGCACCTTACCCCTCCATCTTCTCATCATCATCATCAATAGCATGATAGGTGTGTCTACATAATGAGTTATATATACATCAGCAATCTCATGTATTTGCATTAGGTTTGCTAGCCTAAGACAACTTTCATTTGGGTCAATAACTTTCAATAAGTCCTTAAAGTTTATACCAGGCTCCTTATAATATGCCTTATCAATTTTATCATACCCTAACTCCATTACCATCTCATTTATTTGTCTGTTACTAACAAAGTCAACATCAACTTTGTCAAATATAGCAATATCCCCCCCAACATATGTCAATTCAGGCTCCAACATAAAATTTCCACCATAAAAAGGCCTTATACTTCCATATCGAGCAATTAAAACCTATAAACATATGCATACACACAAGTTTAAATAAAAAGAGCAATGCAAAAATTACACAAAAGAACAACATGTTGATTATCATAAAATATAAAAGCAATGCAATCAAAACTATAACAACACATGGTGATCTCAATTTCCATTAGAAATTCTATGGATCATTTTACTTTACTTCTATTTTTAGATATGTATGTTCTCTAAAGTGTTCAAAATTTTCAAAAGCTTATTAAATTTTCTTTTCACTCGTAAAAAGGAACTATCTCTCTTGTTAGAATCCAAAGTTTAGTCTAGCCTCCAACAACCTCAAGAGTTTCTGTCATCTTACCTATTTGGCTTGCTAAGTTCTAAAGTCTAGACGTTGTATCTTGGTGGAATTGCATCATTTCCTATTGGAACTGCTGTTGTACACCCTGCTAAAACTGTTGTATACTTTGTTGAAATTGCAAAGTATTAGCATTTATAATATTAATCAATTCTTCTATAGATGTACCTAAGTTTTGTTGGCTCTCCAAATTTTGGAAACTAGACCAAAATTGTCTTTCCTCCTGCTGAAATTGTAGAGTATTCTGCTGAAACTACTGTATACCTTGTTAAAGTTGTTACATTCCCTATTGAAATTGAAGATTGTTAGCAGTAAAAGTTTTGAAAAAGTCATCCAGAGATGTACTTGAATTGGAAAAGGCGACTTCTGGTATATGCGGGAATTATTGTGTATCCTGCAAACTATCAAGGAAGTAATTATGTTGATTATCTCATCTATAGCTAAAGTTTATATGATCAGTCCAAACTTGGTTATAAGATTGGGAATATAAGTTATAGAAAAAGTTACTTCCTTCCGTAAATATTTTTCACAAATACTAAACAAGAAGTGAAAAGATTAAGAAATAATTGAAAAGAAACTAATTATAAACAAATATATACAAAAAATCAATTAAGATGAAGAACAAAAACTAAATACCACACTCCCCAACAACGATGCCAAAATTAACGTAATGTGTTATAACACTACTCAAAATAACTAGACCTACAACTATAGCAGTAGTGAGTCTAGGTCGATCTCATATAAAGTGTGTGTAGAGCTTTTGAAATAAAATCAATTGGTGTTTAGGTTAGGGGGTTTGTTTTCAAATAAGAAAATAAACTAATGAAAAAAAATTAAAGAAAACATCTAAAGATGATGAAAAGTGATGAATACATTAAGGACCCAGTCATCGGTTCAATCTCGGCCTACACACTGTTAAACTTACTTCATTGAATTGTTATTCACATACCTCTCCTAGCAACTATTAATCATAGCTTAACGATAAGCTTTATTAACCCTGACTTCCTTTTGGTCATATTTAATTAAGAGACGCTTAATAATTAAACCTAACTATCGAATAACCCAGGATAAGATCTCTAGATTTAATTGGACAGACGCATTATAAGTTAGGAAAACATATTAATCAAGATAACAACCATGTACGCTCAGGTCATTTAACCTAGGTTATGTTATCCCTAATGATTCGATAACAATAAAAAACAAAACAATTACGGATTGTATCCCTAATGATCTGAAACTATTAGTTACTACAAATGAATCTCAATATAACAATTATGAATTATATTGAAGATTCAAGTAATATCCAAACACAATAATTGCAAATTGTGTTCAAGATTCTAACAATGGGTTCATATATAAACAATCTAACGATAACAAAATTAAAGATCATTCATATTTGAAAACCCAAATCCATAAGCATAGAATAACATATAATCAATCCCTAAAGAGTGAGAGAACAACAAAAACAATGAAAGAAATGTTTAACTGAGTTTTTTGGCATCGATATCACCTCCAAACCGAGTCGAGAAGCCTATCCCTCCATAGATCTCCAAGGGTGTCAACCTTTGCCTCTCTTTATCCTCTCGAAACCCTTAAAACATTTTCCCAAACGATTCATAGCTTCACGATTCATAACTTCTACCATTACAAAACAATGTATTTATACTCAAAACTAAGGTTTTGGGTGAGCTGGAAGCATTTTATGAGCGTGCTTTGTGGTGTCAGTCATAGGCTTGCATGGCCATAAGAAATTTCCTGTAACGCCCCAAATTAGGGGTTAGCATATTAAGCAACTTTAGTCCGATTTCTGTTCTGTCTCTTTGACATTTTGGCATGCATTCATGGCATTTTCCGGATAAGTTGGTTTAATGACACTTCGGATTGATTCGGACAATATTAATATATTTTTAGTAATTTTTGGATACTTCGATGATTTTTAGAAATTGATGTGGACGTCTGTTTGAGTTGCCAATTTATTTTTA
>JANIHZ010000006.1:57596985-57613837 GCA_027478365.1 Erythroxylum rufum | reverse complement strand
CAGTGTGATGTTTGGTTTTGATTGTACTGTCTTGGGTGGCATCCACATATCCTCCCAGGGGGTATTTGGGTGTTACATTTCCAGCACTCTTCTTGCTTGATTTTTTTTCACATAAACTCTTCATCTTTATGCATTTTCTTCTCACCTCTTACTCTAATTCTTCTTCTTCTTGTTCTATGAAGAAAAATGAGTGCAAATCTCAACAAGACAACTCAAAGATTGTGCTTTTGACTCACTTTAGCTCTTTTACTTCCAAATTGTACCTAAAACTAATTATGAAACTAAAGTGTATGTGTTAAGCATTTCATAACAATAATCACTAAGTATTATGAATTAAAAGTATAATCAATTAAGCACATATCAATGATTATAATTTATAATTATTGTCAACATATTAGGAATTTAATGGGTTACATATAAAGAGTAGTTTAAGAGAGAAAAATCAATTTCAATTAAGTTTGACTTAATTGTAAAGTTTAAGAAACTTTAAGAATCAAATATGTGATATTTGATTTTATTGAAACTAAATTAGATTATAATTAGAGTTGACTTTAATTATAATTGAAATATTTAATTTTAGTAAAAACAAAACCTAAAGCTTTTCTCTATATATAGGAAATTAGCCTAAAGGAGCTAGTACTTTCGCTAATTTCCTCTCAAAAAGTTGATTTTTTTACTATTTTGTAAATATTATTAGAGGGCTGAACATGAGAATAGTTTATGGTTGACATATCAAAAAAGTTTCGAAAATTTTTTCAATAGAAATTTTGAAACAAGTAGGAATCCTTTTTTTATTATTCATATTTGTAAATTATTTTAGTAGGAATTTCGAATCTAGTATGAATCCTTTTTTATTATTCAAATTTGTAAATTATTTAATTATTACGATCTGATTAAAAATCGTAAAAAAATTATCTTTTTTGACACGCCCTTGGTCACAATTGATTTCCAAATATGTGCGTACTTATTTTATTTTGTATGGAGCCACGCGATCCATGCCACACCATCACCACTAATCTCATTTACTTGATCCTCTCTAATATTCAATAATAACTTGTCCAAGTCAAAGTGAAGACACAACTAGTAATAACAGAGACAAGATCCTCGGCCAATTTTATAGTGTCTTATTCTGTCCAATGAATCTCAGTCATTCATTTATGCGGGTCTCACGTTTATTTATGCAGGACCTACGCGGAGCCCATATAAATGAATGACTGAGATTCATGGGACAGAATAAGATACCATAAAACTGGACAGAGGATCTGGACTAGTAATAAAGGCCCCTCGTCACCCTAAACCTCTTCATCATACTGAGTTCCACTGAATCTCACATCGGTGACCCACGTCAAGTGCTTAGGAGTTTGGTTCTGCATCTTTTCTACGCTTTCTCTGAATAACATTGTTTTTTTTTAAATAAACATGAAAGTACAACAACTAGTTAACACAGGTGCCGGGGGTATACTACCCCCTGAGCGTCATGATGAAGCAGCTCCTGGGACCACTGGGGGATTCCTGAGGAAGTGTAGGCCCGGGGAAACGAACAGTGCACAAGCCGCCAGTCGATCGGCACTCTGGTTGCCCTCGCGCAAGACATGGTGAAACTGGACCTCCCAGTCACAGTGTAAGAGGCTTCAGATATCTGCAACCAAAGAAAATTCCTCAGTCAGTCCACTCTGGGAGGAAGAAAGAATGTTAATCACCTCTAAAGAGTCGACTTCCACGACAATATGCCGGTAGCCCAAATCCCAAGCCAGCGTTAGGCCTGAGCGAATCCCCTGGAGTTCAGCAGCTAAGGGCATACTCCTCCCAAGGCGATGATAGAAACCTTCGCACCAATGCCCACTCGGATTCCGAAGTAAGCCCCAAGCCGAAGCCTGCGCGGGCCCAGCTCGGACAGTGCCGTCCAAGTTGAGTTTCACCCACCCCTCTCGAGATTTAGTCCAGCTCATAGGGCTCCCTACCGGCCTAGCGAGGGTCGGGAACACGCGGCTTTCCACAAGGCGAGCATGCGTAATCCACTCAACGTAGTCTAGAATCGCTCGCGGACCATCAGACGGCCAAACAAAATCCTCCTCGAAAAGACATTTGTTCCGCCAGGTCCATAGAAACCAACAAGCGACGCCAAAGAAAGTGGCCCAGTCGACTTGGTGGAAGGACGAAAGGTGGAGGAGGTTGGAAATGAGCCAAGCGTCCGCATCTTGCTGGAAAAAGGTCGGATGAATCACCTCCTGCAGAAACTGCCTCCAAAGGACTGACTACGCGGGCAATCCCGAACCACGTGTAACGAAGTTTCTATCTGGCCGCAGAAGTGGCAACTGCTGTCCGAGGCAATATGACGCGCGACGCGCTGTGAATAACATTGTTTTTAAAACTTCTACAATTCGTATATAATTAATGTACTTCTTTTAAAAATAAATTCATACTTTATAACCAAACTTTAGTATTTTTTTTTGATTTGATTCAAATTCCATACCTTGTTTTTACAATTAGCGACATAACCGTCTAAAACATAATGGGTTGAAACCTATTTCACAACTATATTTCTTTTTTTATTTTTGAATTGATAAATGCAAGAAAAAGATGATAAATTGAAGCTTGGCGACAAAGGAGTTAGTTTTAGGCATCTCAAACAAGTTTATTACTTGGTAAAATGAAAATGATTAAATTTCATCACTTTAAGAAAGCAGGTGAGTATCTACTTATTCATTGGTTCTTGGTCGTTAAGCTATGGTCCCTAAAGTTCTGTACGTTCCTTCTTTTGTTTCCTTCCCTAAGAAGGATGTCTAATGCACTTTTTGGTTATTTTCAGCTATATAATCACTCCTCTAAGAACCATTTTAGATGAAGAAGCAAGATGACTACAGCAACCATGATGATGGTGGATAATCCGAGTGAGGAGTGGCCGGATATCGTGTTCTTTGACTTGGAAACAGCGTTCCTAGATTCACATGCTAGAGACCAGATCACCAACTCTGCCATTGTTGAGTTCGGAGCAGTTGTAGTCTGCAGGAGGACGTTGAACTTACGAGCCGCTTACTCTACCCTGGTACGACCTGCCTGCCCGACCTTCATTTCACGATTGGCCGGACGGTCCAACGGCATCACTCCGATGGCCGTTGAAACCGCGCCTCCCTTCTCAAAAATTGCTCGCGAAGTCCACGGACTTCTCCACGGTTAGTTGCTATCAACAAATGATTTATTCTCGAGCATCACTAGATAGAAAGTTTGAACTTTTCCCACTTAAAATTCATGTATACAACAAAAAATTGGCATCAGTAGCCTAGTTTGTACATTATAGGAAAGAAGTTATATTATGCATAATGACGTACGATTTATACGGTGAGCGTCAACTTCAAATCACCCAGTACAAAACTTTGGTCTAGCAAAGACTGTTATGTTTTTATAAGGTTGTTATGGTATACTGTGTCGGAACTTTTTGAATTAAAATCTTTGTTTTTCATCAAGAGAGGATCTGGGCCGGACACAACATACTGAATTTTGATTGCCGCCTCATAAAGAAGGCGTTTGAGGAGATAGGGGAATCCCCACCGGAGGCCAAGGGGTACATAGATACACTGCAGTTGTGGAAAGAAAGGTTTGGAAACAGAGCTGGTGACATGAAGGTAATTACGCTCCAGCGTGGTCATAGAGAAACATTCGGGTTGTGCAAATTATTAACAACTTTAACCACCACCACTTTAGCCTGGTGGCCGTAAACATTGTAGAATTTCTCCGTTTGTAACCACGGTAACTGATATGGGTGAGGGAGTTTGTTAATATTTATACTTTCTTCATATTAAAAAAAAAAAACAGAAAATTTTTAGCGACTTCAAACTATGAAAACTGAAAGTGAACTCGCATTTTGAGTTTGTGACGACCTTACAACGATTTTACCACCCACATTATTTGATAATTACATTTCCATGTAGGGAATGCAGAAACTTCTGAGTGATGTTGTTGTGTTTTTGTTTTCTTGTATTTGCAGCTGGGGACTATTGCAGCCTACCTTGGGCTGGGGAAGCCGAAACATAGGTATAATTAATTCCAAAGGCTCTATATGAGAACTCCGGTGAGTTATAATGATGATTCTGTGTCTTCTGCTTCATTAGGAGTTTGGAGGACGCTATGACTAACCTTGAAGTGTTCAAGCATTGTGCTGCATTGTTATGGTTGGTAAGTTTTCAATCCTTGTCTTTGACATACGATTATGCTGGACTAGATGCACTCCTCGGAGGTAAGAATGCTGTGACTAATTTCCAATGTTCCGTCATCATTTTTTTCCTGATGCATGATACATCAGTTAAGAGTTTGTTATACAGCACACTTACATTAGCTTGCGATTTCTGCAGGAATTGAATGCCCCAGCTAATCTGCTGCCAGATTGCACCCTTTCAGACGGATTTTTAGACCCTGATGAAGTCTTAATTAATTCTATTGGAGCATCTGGCAGTCAATTTTCTTATCCGGGTCAAAAAATGGTATTGATGCACAAAGACATGGCTTTGAAGCTTTTTTGCCCTCGTTTGAGGGTCCGATATGGTCTAAGACCAACACTAACTGGTGATGGGAGGCTATTGCTGACTTTTGTGATCGATGCATCCCCAGTCTTATGCAGAGTTCTTGATAAATGTGATCGTGTTGCATATGAAGTTTTTCAGAAATCAGGTAGCTTCTCAGACTGGAAGCGTATCGTGACTACTTCCGACAGTAATCCTATTCCTATGGCGATATTGCGGTTAGTTTATCTTCTTTCTATGTTAGCATGCAAAGCTTAACGAGTGCAAACTTAAGTCCCCTGTGCAGCTTTCTTGTACTCTAGATTCACTTCATCTTTGGCTACCTTCTTTTCACAGCATGCCCGCAAGAGCAAATGGTGTGGGCGGCTCTATGGTTGGGACAAAGATAAAAAAGAGAGGCCCTTGTGGAACCATACAAGAGCCTGTGTTAACTAACTCTGAGTCTGACATCGCAGAGCTTACTAACTTGCTCAAAGCAGATTCCTTTGTGGATGCATACGTTACCCTGGATCCATACGACTACATGGAGAGTGCTGGGGTCCGGATAGTGGCAGAAAAATTGATAATCAGTGGCGAGTGATGAGAGAAGTTTCTCCGATACCTGCTTAAGCAAAACGCTGCTTTGTCAAATTTATGTATGTCGTTTCCTTTCCCGAGTTTGTTTGGTACGAGATGTCAGAGACCAGTTCTTCTATTTATAACGTCTGATGTAAAATAATAATAACCTTCTCTTTTTCTCGTTTTTGAAGTTGGTGTTATTTTATTTTTTCGGACATTTTTTTAACTAAAGCACCAGATTCGAATGTTTTCCAAGGGGCTAGCCACCATTATGCTACCGCGTATAGACCCGATTCTTTGGTATCTCTTCCCAAAGCACCTCTTTTCTGTTTATTTTAATTCGTTCTGACGTAAATAAATAGTTGAGATTTATTTAACACAATAAATACTATAATATTAGATAGAGTATCTGAACCACGTAAAGACTTGCAAAATGTTTTTAATTCATTGTCTCATAAATCAGAAGACAAGACAAAATTAGTGAACAATGCCAATTGAGCACTTTAGCCTAAAAGACATGCACTAGTACTGCAGATAAAATGAGACAAAAACTCTGAATTCAAAACCTTTTGATTTGAGGCAAAAGGTTGGTTTTAATTAAACTTTAAATTAACGAAAAAATTAACAGCAATATAGCACTGATAGGTTCTCCGACCTCCTCAACTCACCATCCCACCATCACACCAAACCCTAAGCAATATTGGTGGGAATTCATCACCAAATCTCTTTTGGCTAGCTCTGGTCCACCGAGATCTACGAAATGCAATTTTGCAAATAGATATTCTTCATTCATACTTCCATTAACAGTGGCATCACTTGGAAGAACTGGACTGAGTTTATGCATTTGCTCTAAAGTAATGGTAAATATTGCGTGCGAATGACTACAAAGACAAATATAAGAAAGTCATGACTCATGAGTCAACTACATCTCTGATACTAAGGGTATATTTAGATGCAGTATGTTTAATTTTATCTGTTTTTTAAGTTACACACATTCTACGTTATTAAGCAATATATAGTAAGGGTATCTTTAAAATGCCTTGATATTAAATTATTGTTCACAAAAAAACTACAAAGCTAGTTTTTTGCATTCTTTATTTGGTTAACACTTCTAAGTTTGTGAACAAGAATTTTAAAAAGTCGAAGACACGGCTAGTAATAAATAAAGTTCCTCCTAACCCTAAACCTCTTCATTATACTGATTTCACTGATTCTCATGTCAGTGACCCACGTCAACTGCTTAGGAGTTAATCTCGATCTGCATCTTTTCTTACACTTTCTCTGAATAACATTGTTTTTGAAACTTGTGAAATACTTATATAATGTAGTATTTATTATCAAAATAAAAATTCGTACTTTATGATCAATTAGTAATTTATTTTAATTTGGTTCAGATTTCATACCTTGTTTTCTACGTCCCCATGTTGCTAATTTGTCCCATAAGCCAAAATATTCCAGTTAAATAACTTTACAATATCCTCGTATTAATATTAATATAGTGTCAATTTCCTTATTTTGTTTCGGCTTTACGACGTTCTTCTCACTTTCTTGCGGAGAAGATAATGATTTGACAATAACTTTTTTCCTTTAACTGTATTCTTTGAAAATAAAAACATAAAATATCAACTATACGTACCAAACCAAATATCGTTAACAAAAATTATAATTTGTTTTTTAATTTTTCATCACTTTAAAAAAGCAAGTGATCGAGCATCTTCTTAGTGGGGTTCAAATTCATTTGATCACATAATTCATTGGTTCTTGGTCGTTAAGCTATCGTCCCTAAAAGAAGTTCTGTACGTTCCTTCTTTTGTTTCCTTCTCTAAGAAGCAGTTGAATGTTATTGGAAGGTCATGTTTAGAAGCTTTTTGTTTATTTTCAGCTAAATATTTACTCCTGTAAGATCCATTTTGGATGAAGAAGCAAGATGACTACAGCAACCATGATGATGGTGGATAATCCGCGTGAGGAGTGGCCGGATATCGTGTTCTTTCACTTGGAAACATCGTTCCTCGACCAGACCACCAGCTCTCCCATTCTCGAGTTCGGAGCAGTTGTAGTCTGCAGGAGGACGTTGAACTTACGAGACAGATACTCTACCCTGGTAAGACCTGCCTACCCGACCCTCATTTCATGCTCGGCCGGACGCTCCGACGACATCACTCGGATGGAAGTTGCATCCGCTCCCCTCTTCTCCGAAATTGCTGGCAAAGTCCACGAACTCCTCCACGGTCAGTTGCTATCAACAAATGATTTCTTCTCGAGCATCACTAGATAGAAAGTTTGAATTTTTCGCACTTAAAATTGATGTATGCAACAAATAATTGGCATCAGTAGCATTCATTATAGGAAAATAGTTATGTTATATATAATGACAATTTATACGGTAAGCGTCAACTTCAAATCACCAAGTACAAAACTTTGGTCTAACAAAGATTGTTGAGTTTTTATAAGCGTATAATGGTAGATTATGTCCAACTGTTTGAATTAAAATCTTTGTTTTTCATGAAGAGAGGATCTGGGCAGGACACAACATACTGGGTTTTGGTTGCCCCCGCATAAAAGACGCGTTTGCGGAGATAGTGAAGTCCCCACCGGAGGCCAAGGGGTACATTGATACACTGCAGTTGTGGAAAGAAAGGTTTGGAAACATAGCTGGTGGTGACATTAAGGTAATTACGCTACAGCATGTTCATGGAGAAACATTTGGGTTGTGCAAATTATTAACAACTTTGACCACCACCACTTTAGCCTGGTGGCCGTAAACATTGTAGTATTTCTCCGGTTGTAATCACGTTAACTGATATGGGGTGAGGGAGTTTGTTAATATTTATACTTTCTTTATACCAAAATTAAAAGAAAATTTTTAGCGACTTCAAACTATGAAAACTAGAAGTGAACTGGCATTTTTGTTTGTGACCACTTTACAACGATTGTACCACCCACATTATTTGATAATTACATTTCCATATAGGGAATGCAGAAACTTCTGAGTGATGTTGTTGTGTTTTTGTTTTCTTGTATTTGCAGCTGGGGACTATTGCAGCCTACTTTGGGCTGGGGAAGCTGAAAAATAGGTATAATTAATTCCAAAGGCCTCTATATTAGAACTCCGGTGAGTTATAATGGTGATTCTGTGTCTTCTGATTCATTAGGAGTTTGGAGGACGCTATTACTAACCTTGAAGTGTTCAAGCATAGTGCTGCATTATTATGGTTGGTAAGTTTTCTATCTTTGACATACGATTATGCCAGAGTAAATGCACTCCTCGGAGGTAATCAGGCTGTGATTTATTTCCAATGTTCCGTTATCAGTTTTTTCCCGATGCACTTTACATCAGCTAAATATCAACTATTAATCAAAAGAAACAATAGACTTTTTAGAAACCTTCAATACTTGCAATATTTAAAATTAGACTTAATAAGCTTTAAGTCTATATTTAGTTGACCCATTTTGTTTTCTCAAAATGTCTCTTACATTCACCATTGTTGAAGACCAAAAGTCATGTTTACTAATTAATTGCAAAACTCTCAACTCCCCTCCCTCTCAAAAACTTGACATCTTCACAAATCCAACCATCTCTCTAAGTGTTGAAATTTATCTTTTTTAAGTAATTTTGTAAAAATATCAACTATTCGAGCAAGTGTTTTGATGTATTATACCTTGAATGTGTTGTTGGTAATACAATCTAGAATGAAATGAAACCTTGTATCTATATGCTTACTTCGATCATAAAACACCAGATTTTTCACAAGAGCTACTGATTAGTTGTCCACCGTAATTTTAGTTACTTCTTAAGGAAAATGAAGTTCACCTAGCAATCTGCTTAGTCATATCGCATGACATGCTCTGACAGTTGTGACAACATATACCGATTTAACACTATGAAATTGCAGTTTCTCCAAAAAAAAAATATAAACCTAGTAATTACTCTTCCAATTATCAATATCACTTACATAATCACTATCACAATATCATTTTAAGTGAGCCTCATTTGAAGAAGTATAAAAAATGTCATAATCAAGAGTACCTTTCAAATACTGAAGAATTCTCTTTGTGGCTCGCATGTATTCTTCACTCGGATTCTTTATAAACTGACTCACTAATCTCACGACAAATAATATATTAGATCTAGTACATGTCAAATACCTTAAGCTTTTCATAAGGCTTCGAAATGTGGTTAGATTGACTTTCCTTACTCCATCCTTCTCGGAGGGTTTTACTTCGCACTCTATCAAAGTATTCATGAGATTGCAATCTATCATCTTAAACTTTTTTATAATCTCTCTTATCACTCCATTGTTTTACTTTTATCCCCAAATAATATGACATAAGTCCCATATCACTCATCTTAAATTCTCGTGCAATCGCCTTCTTAAAATCACCATATGATTTTGAATTTTTTCTTGTAAGAATGAGGTCATCTACATGAATGCACACAAACAAAATATCATCTTTCTGTTTTTTGACATAAGGTGCATATTCATGAATGTACTTTGAAGAACCATTCTTATGAAAATATTGGTCGAAACGATTATATCAAGCTCATTGCGCTTGTTTAAGGCCATACAATGCCTTTTTCAACCTAAATACCTTATCTTGATTACTTCAACTATAAATCCTTTTGATTGTTCCAGATATACTTCTTTAAGAGCACCATTTAGAAAGGCTAACTTCACATCTATATGATGAATTGTCCACCAATTTTGAGCCGCAAGAGCAACAAATAATCACATTGCCTCTAAGTGAGCAACTTGAGGAAATACTTTTTCATAATCCACACCATGCTTTTGTTTATACCCTTTGCTATTAGCCCCGCCTTATGCCTTTCAGTTTCTCCTTTCACATTTTTCTTTAGCTTATAAATCAACTTAACTCCAATTACTTGAAGACCACTTGGTAGTGTGGCAAACTCCCAAGTGTCATTTTTCTCAATGGAATGAGTTTCTTCCTCTATAACTTGTACTCATTTCTTGTCTTTAATAGCCTGTTCAAAACTCAAAGATTCATCATGTACAAATAGAAGAAAAAAAATCTCATCATCTATTCTTTTGGTAGCATCATAGAGATCTCCTATGCTTCGTAATATTTGAAGTTGTTCGCTTAAGCTGCTTGAGGAAGGTGTAGAAGAAGTTGATCTCTTGCTTTCAGTTTTGGTCTTTATTCTCATCTTCTCCCAAATATGGAAGAAAACTATATGTCTATTTGTCTTGAACACTCAAGTCCTATTAAGCATTTTCATCAAACTCCATGTCTCTACTAAACCCAACTTTCTTATAAATGGGGTCAAAACATTTGTACCCTTTAGAGTTCTCGATATGGCCAATAAACACCATCTTCTTACTCGTATCATCAAGTTTTGTACTTTCTTGTTTGGACACGTGAACATAACCAATAGATCCGAAAACTCTTAAGTGTCTCACACTTGGCTTCCATCCTCTCCATGCTTCTTGAGGGATTATTGTCTCCAAACTCCTCATAGGTGAACGATTCAAGAGATAAACCGCACATGCAATTGTCTCGGGCCAAAACTCCTTAGGCATATTATTACTCTTTAGCATCGCTATGTTAAGAATTATCATGTTCTTTCTCTTTTTAACACATTTTGTTGTAGTGCTTTTGAGACCGTCATAGGACGTCAAATACCAATTTCCTCACAAAAAATCTTGATTTTATTATAAGAGAACTCTCTACTTTTATCAATTCTTTTCTTGTGTAATCATCAATGAAGAGCATAAAATTTGAGAACTTACAGAAAGATTGTGGCTTGATAGGACCACACACATCTGAATGCACAAGTTGCAGAGGCTTAGTTGCTCGTGAAAGTGACCCTTTAGAAAGCTTTTTCTTGCATGTTTTTTGAGTAGACATGCCTCGCATAATTGATTCGGGTGGTTGATTTTAGGAACCCCTTTCATTATATTTTTTGCTTTTAGTATTTTTAGCCCTTCAAGTTGAGGTGTTCGAATCTCATATGCCAAATCCAAGGAGGATCCTTAACAAAAGTTTGCAAACACCTCGCTTTCGTCGTTTTCACATTTAATATGAAAATTCAGTTCTTTGTCGTGACATCTTTAGCAACAAGTCTATCATCTTGATTTCGAAGCACAAATAATTGTTTTCTATTTTCACTTTATTTCCACTCTCTAAAAGTTGGTTGATGCTCAAAATATTGCCCTTTAGTTTTGGGATGTAGTAGACATTATGGAAAAGTTTACGGCCTCCATCTTTTCTATCCAAAATCACTGAACTTTTTTCTTTAATCTACACCTTTGTATCATCTCCAAAACAATCTTTCCCAATGATTTTTGCATCCAACTCCACAAATTTTCTTTTGTCTCCTATCATGTGGTTGCTTGCGTTGTTGTCAAGATACCATGTGACGTCTTTTTCTATGAAGCCTTCTTTTTTAGAAAATAAAAGAGTATTATCGTCCACCTCCTTATGCTCGATAAAGTTCATCTCCTTATCACAACTCTTAGTTTGATATTCCTAAGAGTAATGACCATTCTTCCCATATGCATAGCATTCTACTTGGCTTTTACCCTTCCTCTAAGTATTATTCCTTCCTCGTTCACGACCTCTTTGAGAACTCCTATTTCTTCCTTCATGAACTAAATTTTGCTCGTCCTTTTTCTGATCGTGACCACAGCCTTTGCCATAATCTCGACATCTACTACAATCTCAACCTCGACCTCTTCCTCCTTTGTCATTTCTCTTATAATTAAAAGATTTTTTTTTTTTTGCAAAACTTGCTCCACTGGTTCTTGTTGGGTCCTCTTCAATCTTTCTTTATAAGTTAACAATGATCGATTTAACTCATCGATGGTCATGGATCCTTCGATTGAATTGCCACTACCACATAGTTGAACTTCACGTTGAGAAAGCGCAAAATCTTCTATATAACTCGTACATCTTCCATCTTTTCATCGAGCTGCTTCATTTGATTCACCACCGCTAATATTCGAGTAAAATAATTTGCGATGGACTCATTCTCCTTTATCAAAATCGACTCAAGTTCAACCCTTAAAGTTTGGAGGCGCACCTTCTTCACCTTATCAACTCTAACCACAAAAGTCTTTAGAATTTCCCAGGCATCTTTGACTCTTGTTGCATTGGCTATTTTCTCAATCGTGTCATCATCTATCAGTTGATGAATAATTGAGAGCGCACTTTGATCTCTCTTCTTTGCTCACTACCAAGTTTCTAGTTCAGTCACGGTTGCGCTATCCTTGTCTTCAGGATCGTCATATCCCTTCTCGACAAGGCCTCATAAGCCATGAGACCCAGTTATAGCCTTCATATTTAGCGCCCATCGATCATAGTTTGTTTTGGTGAGTTGTGGGTATTGGAAGGTGATATTTGTTTTGGTCGTCATTTAAACAAAGATTTGATACCAATTTCTTAGAAGCTACAAAGGAAGAAGAAAAGAAATTGATAACTAAAAGAACTTTTATTTCTATCTTTCTAACTTGTTATCTCGATCAGGTAATATCTAATTACAAGTCTTTTTATAGGGTAAATTTAAAAAAAATCAACTATTAATCAGAAGAAACAGTAGATTTTCAGCGGAACAGCCTTTAATGTAATAACTGTAATTTTCTTTAGAAACCTCCATCCATTTGCCTTCCCAAAAGGTCTTTTACATTCACCACTGTTGAAGACAAAAAGTCATGTTTACTTGATTGCAAAACTCTCAGCATGTTATACCGCACAATTACATTATCTTGCGATTTCTGCAGGAATTGAATCCCCCGGCTAACCTGCTGGCAGATTGCACTCTTTCAGAGAGATTTTTATACCCTGATGAAGTGTCAATTAGTTCTATTAGAGCATCAACCCAGCAATTTTCTTATCCGGGTCAAAAAATGATATTGATGCACAAAGACACGGCTTTTAAGCTCTGTTGCCCTCGTTTGAGGGTCCGATATGGACTAAGACCAATACAATATGATTATGGGAGGCAGTTGCTGACTTTTGTGATCGATACATCCCCAATCTTACGCAGAGTTCTTGAAGAATGTGATCGTGTTGCGTATGAAGTTTTTCAGAAATCAGGTAGCATCTCAGAATGGAAGTCTATCGTGAAAACTTACGGCCGTAATCCTACGGCGAGATTGCGGTTAGATTATCTTCTTTCTATTTTAGCATACAAACCCTTAGCTTTAGGAGTGCAAACTTGTCCCCTATGCAACTTTCTTGTACTCTAGATTCACTTAATCTTTCACTGCCTTCTTCTCACAGCATGCCCGCAAGAGCAAATGGTGTGGGTGGCTCTATGATTGTGACGGAGATACAAAAGATAGGTCCTTGTGGAACCATACCAGAGCCTGTGTTAACTGAGTCTGACATCGCAGAGCTTACTAACTTGCTCAAAGCAGATTCCTTTGTGGATGCATACGTTACCCTCGATACATACGACTACATGGAGAGTGCCGGGGTCCGGATAGTGGCAGAAAAATTGATCATCCATGATGAGTGATGAGAGAAGTTTCTCCGATATCTGTTTAAGCAAAACGCTGCCTAGTAAAATTTCTGTATGTCCTTACCTGTTCCGAGTGTTTTTGGTACGTGATGTCTGAGACCAGTTCCTTCTATTTATAACTTTTTTAAAAAAATTTTAATAGTAAACTTCTCTTTTTCTCGTCTGTGTAAGTTGGCGCCATTTTATTTTTTTGGACGTTTTTGATCCTAAAACACCAGATTCGAATGTTTTCCATAGGGCTAGCCACTGTTAAGCTAGTGCTTATAGACCCGATTCTTTCGTCTCTCTTATCAAAGCACCTCTTTTCTGTTTATTTTAGTTCGGTGGGTCGTCTTATGTAAAGAGTTGCCAAATGTTTTGAACTGTCTGCTCAGAAATCATAAGACAAAATTACCGAGCAATGCCAGTTGAGCAACTCAGCTTAAAAGACATGCACTAGTGCTACGGATAAAATGAGACAAAACCTCTGAATTCAAAACTACCACCACCGTTAATTTGCAATTGCGTGTTTAAAGTGTGTAACATGCACTCAAGCAAGCTTTTCTAGAACCTGCGTTGACCACTATTAATAGATGAACTGATCGAATGTTAACATCAACTCTATCACATAGAAAATGCTGGTTTCTGCAGAACTTCGTTACAGGACAAAGATTTACGGTTCCTCCAGAAAACAAACAAGTGTCAGAGAGAAACAGTTACATTAAGGTAGACGGTTAAGTTGCTTTAAAATCAGCATAAGCTACGGCCAATCTAGACCGTTGGAACTCTTTTAACAGTGTTTAAACATTTTCAATTGCATTATAAGATTCAAAATACCACCCCCTCCTTATGGAACATCAACACTCTTAAAGACTTTCCCTTTGAAGTTTCAAGAAGCAGTCCATCCGTTTAGGAAGTGAACCACAGGGATATGCCATGGACAAAGCTTGCTCTCTCCTAGCAGAGCACAACCTCGAGATGGCATGCCTATCTTAAAGACTCCCAGCAATCCTTCTTTTGGGCCACCGTCTAACTCAAGTTCAACAATTTTGCAGTTTAAGCATCAACCAGTGTGCTCAGGTTAGGGTTCCCGCTTTTTTGCAACTTGATCCAAACCAATCCCTCGCAGGAATAGTAAAGCATTGTCATTTTTCATCCATATGCACCAGGGAAAATTCATTTGAGCGCTTCCAGAAGAAAACCATAACTGCATGGACTATCTACAAAGTATAGGGTACCTTGTTAATCAGAAACAAGAACCTATGATCCTGAGGGATCTTCCTCGGGAGAAGAATCCCTTGATGCAAGCTCTTCCTCATCATCATCTTCATAATCTTCATAGTCAGTAGGGGTTGGTTGCCCATTAAGATCCACATTCACACTGTTTACCTTCCTCACAAACTGTCCTCGAACACGTGGCCTTCTTTCAGCTAATTTTTTCCTATTAACATACCTAATCTTCTTATCAAAGCAGCGCTCCTTCTTTTTCTGTCTGAACTTGATTAGCGCTGCCTCTCTTCTATCTACATTATTCAGTTTTGCATCAGAGGATGACGTACTTCCAAAGGATGGCCATGAAGGAGAACTAGACATTTGACCAGGTTGTAAGCATATGCCAACAGGGTAATATGGGAATGAGGCCATCCCATTCATATGAGGGGGGCATTGCTGAAGATGATTGTATTGAGGAAGAATGACTGAAGTACCATGACTTTGCAGCTCATGCAAGTTCTTCTGATATAGTTGTGCTGATGATGGCATTATGACTTGATTCATAACCCCTGACATGTAATACGGATAGACATTTTGTGTAGATAAACCTGAAGCATCAACTGAAGATTCATTCCTTGGATGCATGAGCACCTGAGGAAGATTTTCTTCCTTGAAACTACTTTCAGGAAATTCTCTTGATAAAGGTGGGGTGCAAGATCTCTCAAGGGAAAGGGAATCTGGGATACTGGAACTGCTACGGAAGTCATCTTGAGAATAGCTCTCCCATGCTTCTCCCTTTTCATGTAACTGACTACCACTAGTCACCGGCTGACCATGCATTTTATCTTCCATTCTCAAAGTTTGAGGGATTTTGTCCTCAGTGGGAGCAGCCACAAAGGAATTATTCTTGGTTGTGCTTGATCTAACGTAAGTAAAGAAGGCAGATGACTCTCCAATCTTCAATTCACTCTTTTTTGGACCAGATGATACATGTCCTGCACAACAATTCTGAAATTTACAATTTGCCACTTTCAAATTCTAAGACAATAGTTAATGGGACCCAGAGTTATGCTTGAATGAAATTTGAAGTAACAACTGAAAAATGCCTAAGCAAGATCGTAGCATAACCCTTTCACCATTTTCACAAAATGACCTCAAAGACATAGGAAGTAAATTGTGATGAACAAGCATGCTTGTGATCTTGAATGAAAACCTGAAGATTAACAAGTCATTCCCTACTTAGGTTCACCAAATACTTGGTTACCTCTATTTCTTCTGTATGTTATCCCTGATAGCAAATCACCAGTGGAACCAAACAAACTCAATACCAAACATAACATTGGATAAGTAGCAGTTGGATGATTCTATAGTTAGTCACCTGCTCTGTGGTCGCTGATTGCTGGCACATCAGGTCGATACTCTTGCGCCTGACTCGGTGGAAGTTCAACAGCAACAACAGCAGACTGAGACAAAGACAGTATCAACTTTTACATTCATAAAGTTCTTGACAATTCATTTAAGCGTTTCAGAATGTATGACAAGCTGTTGGGAATGAAATCCTAATTCCACCCAATGAACTCTGCACATGACAGGTAGTCCAAAAAGGAAAATAAGCCATTTTGCAAAATTTCCTTGCTTCTGCCTTGTCCATGGAACAAAAAGCACAAAGAATCATTGATGTCTCTTGATTAGAAAGAAATTACAGAATAGATAATTCATGCCTCCTACCTTTCTATTAGTTTCTTATGTTAACTTCCAAGCATAAGTTGCCAAAGAACAAGTACATTTTATAATTTGCCCATGAACCATGTGCAGAAACAATAAAATTGTCTTGCAATTTCATTTCTCAGCAATCTCATAAAGATATAAATGACTCTCAGTAACATCGAGTGGGGCTCACCAGAATGTTGAGACCAGCTATAATCTGCAGTAGCGTAGGAAAAGAAAGGGTGGGCAGATCAGTAATTTGGAGAGTGTGTAGGGGTGTGAGGAGAGATTTGTTGCTGAGCTAGTTAGTTAGTTAAAAAGGGGGGAATAAAAGGGGTAGTGTGGGACAGATGAAGGGATATCTCAGAATTGGTTATGAGGATTTTGTATTGAG
>JANIHZ010000006.1:57514697-57527049 GCA_027478365.1 Erythroxylum rufum | reverse complement strand
CTCTTTCAAATTCTTAACATTCCATATCTAATGTGGAAATCTTGCTAGTTAAAATGATTAGAACTATCGATCGAAACTAAGTGATTGTACTAGAAATAACTATAGAAGAAATAAATATTACATCATAAAATATCACATATTTCATTTTCTTCCTTACACAAATATATAGTATTATAGAATTTAGTTGTGGAGGTTTTTATTAAAGAATCTCATTCTCCATAAATGATCATAAAATTTCAAACTCACTAGATTGATCACGTCAAAGTGTTTCAACATTCTCAACTCTTAATTTCTATTTAAATTTAAATACTTTGAACTTGTCAAAATTTTAAATAGATATTTCATCTAATACGTGTGACTCTATCATATAAAATCATTAATAAATATAATGAAATACAAATGTTCATCTTTTTATGAATTGTTATTACATTCAATACCATTATATGTATATGATTTAATAACTTAATATTATAATTGACATTTCATTAAAAGGTTGATTTGGTCATTCTTTATCCTAATATCACAAGTTCCACATCATTCATAATTAAAGGATACTATATCCTTGTATGTAATTTTATTATTCTCATTATGTTGATTTGATTAACAATGCATAAAAAGATAGTTTCTATTATCTAACTTTATATTCTTACCACTTATGTTAAGCCTAATTCTCCTTTGATCCAGTACTTACAAACTATTTGTATAAACTCATATTAACTACTTTTACTTAATGATTTATTTCTTATCATACATGGATCATCATAATAATGTTGAATCCAAATTCAGTATCAAATACTAAAAACATGAATTAGAAATATATATAATCTCTACCATTTCATACATTAATAAGAAAAATTCATACAATTGTCCTAGTGACAAATATTATTATCATATAGCAAATGCCTTCAGTTATATTCCATGTTTATGCTTTTAGTAGGATAAATAAAATGAATTTTTATTAAGGTAATATGCCTTTTATCTTCACTCCATACTAATATTTGCATGATGCTACACTATTATATAACTCCCTAGTGTTATATAACCTTATTTTTTGATAAGATTAAAGTATTGATATGTTTATTGTTTATTTTATTAATTAAAATTTTGTTTCAAGTTAGGAGATGTGATTTTTTCAAATGATGTGATGACAAATTTACTGAGAGCATTGTTACAGTGATTCACAAATTAAGCAAAGAACTATATAAGTTAAAGTAGGAAGTCTAAACAACCACAGCTGAAATAAGTACAACTAAGGAAATTAAGAAGCAAATAAAACTCATAAAGTAAGACATTAATTTATTGAAAAAGGAGAAGAAAAGAGTTTAAATTAATGTCAATGATTACTATAATAGGATTTGTTGTGCTCATGTTGATGTGTTATTTTCAAAAATCTTATTTTGGAATGGCACTATATTGCATTATGAAATTTCAAACTTTTATTCTAATAAGTGTAATGATTCTGAATTAAAACTTCTATTGAAATATAATTTTTAATTACATATTCATTGTAATGATTCCCCATCATTTCTCATATGACACTTATAAAATTAGTAATTCATAATAGTAATATATTTGGAATTCATTAATAATAAATGACAAACACATTAATATTAGTAATATATTTGGAATTCATTTTCAAAAATAGCAAACATATCAATATTAGTAATACAATTGGAATTTATATCCAAAAGTGGCAAAGATATATACATGTAGCTAAAATTTATGCCAACAACACATCCATCTCGAAAGAAAACACTAATAACAAATCTATCAAAAAATTATGCTAATAATACATCCATCTAAAAGTTATAGAAAACACATATGATAACTTTAATATGGTTATTCTTTGTTATAGTTGATTGGGAAAGTTATTCCTATGATGATTATATCAATGATGCTTTCCTCCTCTTTGGTTTGGCTTGTAATTATTAAGAAGTGATATGTTCTTTAAACCTTAGAATCTTTGGTTCGAATGATAGCTTGAATGTATATAAATCAACTTTTCTAAACTTCTTTTTACTACCATATGAAAAGCTACCACCCTAGAAGCACAATCATATTTCATTTTATCTGGTCTTTTGAGGTTATAGTTAAAATCTTCAATATAGGTTGATCATGCATAATTCTAGCATTTCTTTTGCAAATCCTTTCCTTTATAATTCCCATATATTATGTCAATATATAGGCATTTTAATTTAAATGATTAGTAGCATCTTACCCACCTCTCCTTAGTATATTCAAGCAATGGAGAAGCATATTCATATTTCATTTTATCTGGTCTTTTGAGCTGATAGTTAAAATCTTCAATATAGGTTGATCATGCATAATTCTAGAATTTCCTTTGCAAATCCTTTCCTTTATAATTCCCATACCAATTATGATATATGTGTCTAGCACACATTTGATAAGTAACATTTGGTAAAGTCTCTTCTAAAGCTTTGACCAATCCCTAAAAAAATTGAAACTAATTTACTTATTATAAAATAATATATTCTAATTAATTATTAATATATGAAGAATAAGATATCTTCTACATATCAGATATGAATTTAAGTCCTTCATTACGATCTAATTCCAAATCATAAGCTAGTAGATTTATGAATCTACTCTATGAATCAGTGTTTTCTTCCTCGATAATAGCTTAAATAATGGATACATTCCTCTACCATCATCTTTTCCTACTACATTCAATAATTGGCCTTGGAACTCTGTCTTTAAAAAGTAGCCTTCAATCCAAAAAATTGGCCTTAAATGCCTCCATCCTTTTTTTATGGCATCAATGTAAATGTATAACTTTTTGAACTATAAAATAGTTAATGAAAGTATGAATAAAATATATAACCTTACTATTGTTGTTTGCATTTATGCATAAATGTAATTTTTATTACTTGTAATATAGAAGTATCTTAATTCCTTTCCAACTGTAACTCCAATGTGGAGCTAGGATTAGTGATCTTTAACTCATGTACATATCCTTGTAAGTTGGCAGATTTATTAACATAATCAATTGACCTTTCTTTACTCTCCTCTTTACTGCTTTACATATGCTTGATTTAAGAAATATATTAATTTTCTCTTTACACTCTTCATTCATTTTTTTTTTATGTAGGGATACTAGGCTTCTTAAGAATTCTATCTCTAAAATGTCTTATATGGAACTTAGATGAAACCAATTTAGGTTTGTTGGTTATGAAACAACTACGATTAGGATTATATGTCTTCGCTTTGAAACTTCGTTCCTTCTTATCATATCCAATATACAACTCCTATGGCCATCCTCTAATACATCCCACTTTGATCTTATGGCTTGTTCAACTTAATGTTGTATCTTATTCGCACAACATAATCTACAACAACATCTTTAAATTATTTTACATTTCTAAACTCCATCCTTAATCTCAAATATGGTCCGTCACTAGTTGGATTATGCCTGATACTTGTACTTAGTCTTCGTAATAGTTTACTTGGCTCTTCTCCATTTAGTTATTCATTGCTGCCAATAAAACTACCATAATTAGTTAAATCAATTTTAACTCGTAGATAGTCATTAGGAATTTTAAGTTGTACATAACCATCACATACTCACCGACATCTTCATTACCTTGGTTACCAACATCTTGATCACCCAAGTCTTGAAACTATTCATTAGATTTACCAACTTCTTCATTAATATGTTCATCATTAACATAATCCATCTTAAGACTACAACTGTCCTCTTCAGCTTAATTATTTTAACCCTCTCCTCTTATTATAGGTAATATCTCAGGAGCAAGGATTGAGATGTCTAACGTATGCGTTACACAAACATTAACTATTTTACAGATTTTTCATAAAATTTATAAGCCTAATACAATTTTTTCTTGATTTAATAAGTATCAATGCTCACTTCATTTGAAACTTAGTACGTTGTAATATGCCTTGTGAACTTGAAGGTATCATAAATCCTTCCTCATCTCACATATTTGCCTATACCTAATATCGTGAAGGTTAACTTTTTAAAAAATAATTGTTTGCCCATTAACATACTTTAACTTAAGTTTTGCTATGAATTTCTAACGATAAATCTACCTTATAAAACTATATTGGGTGCTTGTAATTTGGTTCGTAATTAATAAAAAATATTAAAAGCAATATAAGTCTGCACAATCAAAGCATGTTCCACATAGATGTAACTTGTACACTAGAAAAGTTAGGAAAAACAATTTGCAAGTTAATTAAAAATGAAAAAAATGTAACTTATAAATACAGTTCAAATATCTATTTATTATATGTCTACAAGTCATTTTCAGCCATATAAGATCAGCCATTTAAAGCAAATTTGTTAAGACCAACAGTTACATTATTTCTTTGTTTCAGGGTGAATCCAACTATGATCCTTTTTTAATTAAGATGGACATTTAAATCAAGTAGTTTTTTCAAGTTTGGTAACTAAGTAGACGTCTCAAAGTAGATAAAAGCTTCAAAAACTTGAGTTTTCCCTTCTAAGAAGGAATCCATATGTATATTAAGATGTGGTAGCAATATGACAAGATTGGCTAACTGCAAAGAATACTGAAAAAATAGAAGTTGACGCAACCTGGGTACATAAGGACTTGTTAGTAATGAAAGTAATCAGTAAAATTGGATTGCGTGCCATTTGAGATAGATTTCAATATGTTGCCATCCATTGCTATACAAAACTAATACCCATAAGCAAGGTATCAAACAAATTCATTTAGCTTTTTCTTATTTCTATGTTAACATATTCAACCTCAGTTTTTCCTTAATTTTCTAAGAAAAGAATATTCAACCTGAGTTTCATTCCTCCTCCAATTCCAGATATGAGGGCTACAATTACTACAATAGGCTAAGACCAGTCATGCTTTAAACTCCTTTTTGCTGTTATGCAACTTCATATGCTTCTGGTTGTTACTAGTTTCTGATAAATTGTCTGTGAAAACCTGAAGTACTGTGATATTTTTATTAGAAATGATTACTCGGCCTTTCTAATCTTAAATCAAAGGTGAAATAACATTGAAGTATAAATTTTATATGGTAAAAAGAATAGATTGCAAGCATAAAATTTGAGATTTTGCTTTTAAAAGGAATTTTTTTTCGGTGCTTGTGTTGAAAAAACAAGATTTTTTTTAATTTAATGTCACATGTCTTACCAGAATTAATTATGCATACTTAGAAAAGAGGCCAACAATTTGAAGGCTTGAAGCAGAGTTTTAACCAATCCCTGCTATTATTTCGGAAAGCTTCTGCTTCTGCTTCTGCTTGCTCTGCAAATCAGCCTCATTCCAGGACCAGGAGAACGATCTGTGGTTGAGGAGAGGAAAGGAAATTTATTATATTTGGTTGGTCAAACAATTATTTTCAAAATGCCTCGGAAATTGTGAATTCCATAAATGCCCTTGTTCTACCCATTAAGAGGCTAACAGATGTTTCAGTTTTCCAAACTCTCCCGCGATAAGCTTCGTTTATAAACAGTAGACACGCAAGTACAAGTCCCTGTGTAAGTGGAAATTCGGCTTTAAAATTTTTTTGGCTGTTCTGGGTTCTATTGACAATTGAGTTTAACGCTTCAAAAGAGGAGGGCAGTGGGAACTTGTTTTGGTAATCGTGTTCTCTCTAACGCGCCACATGTTTGATGAAAGTGCTGAAAGAAGCGTGCATTTGCTTATTCAGATCAGGCCGCCCAGGTAATTTGCTGTCGAACCCAAAAGTGAACAAACATAAGCATGTTTTATATTCCACGTTGTTGTCTGATGATCAACTGCCCAAGGAGCTGCAAGAGGTTTGTAGAGTTGTTTCAAGCTCCATTGGCGGGTTAGATGATTTGGAGTCGAGTCTGAATCAATCGGCGGTTCAACTAACATCTGCTGTGGTTAGACAAGTGTTGGATTCCTGCAAACAAGAGGCACCCAGTAGGAGACTTTTGAGATTCTTCTCATGGTCGTGTAGAAATTTGAGTTGTGACATAAAAGATGAAGACTCCAATTTTGCAGTTCGGGTTTTGGCGGAGAAGAAAGATCTCACTGGTTTGCAGATTCTGCTTTCTGATCTTAGGAAGGAGGGTCGAGCTATGGAGGCGTATACTTTCAGTGTTGTAGCCGAAACATTGGTGACACTAGGGAAAGAAGACGAGGCATTGGGGATATTCAAGAATTTGGGCAAGTTTAAGTGCCCACAAGATAGTCTTACTGTCACTGCCATTGTTAGTGCTCTTTGCAGCAAAGGGCATGCTAAGAAAGCTCTAGGAGTGATTTGGCACCACAAAGATAAGGTTTCTGGTGTAAAGTCTACCATATATAAGTGTCTCTTACATGGATGGTCGGTGCAGAAGAATGTGAAAGAAGCAAGAAATGTTATCCAGCAGATGAAGGCAAATGGAATATCGCTGGATTTGCTTTGCTTTAATACATTTCTCAGATGTCTTTGTGAGACAAATGTTAGGTCGAACCCCTCAGGGCTTCTCCCAGAAGCTTTGAATGTGATGATGGAAATGAGGTCTTACAAAATTATGCCAAACTCGATTAGTTATAACATATTGCTTTCTTGCCTTGGAAGGACAAGGAGAGTTAAGGAATCATGCCAGGTACTTGAGATGATGAGAAGGTCCGGTTGTGCTCCTGACTGGACTACATATTATCTTGTTGCAAAAGTACTGTATTTGAGTGGGAGGGTTGTCAAAGGCAATAGAATGGTGAACGAGATGACTGAAGAGGGGCTGATCCCAAACCGCAAGTTTTACTACGATTTGATTGGTATTCTTTGTGGGGTTGAGAGGATAGATTTGGCTCTTGGGTTGTTTGATCTCATGAAGAGAAGCTCAATGGGTGGTTATGGTCCTGTTTACGACGTGTTGATACCAAAGCTATGTAGAGGTGGAGATTTTGAGAAGGGTAGAGAGTTGTGGAATGAGGCCATGGCGATCGGTGTCACTCTTTCCTGCTCAGAGGATGTGTTGGATCCCTCAGTTACTGAGGTCTTCCAGCCCAAAAGGAAAGAGATGGAGGAGGTTAGGCTTAAGGACTTCACTAAGCGGCCTAAGATTCCAACCCAAACAAAGAAGACTAAAGGAAAGTTGAAGAGAAAGGCCAAGCCGAAGAAGAAACCCGCATTATAGATGGTAGTTTCTGACCCTTTATTGCGGTTCTAATGAACCACACATTGCTTTCATATGATTGATCTTTTTTTCTCATTCCCAATTCTGTGGGAATAAACTCACGTTCGCCAGATGCTTCTGATTGTTGGATTTTCATAATACATCAATCATATAAATGCTCAGTTTGACCTACAGCTCTTTGTTCTTTTGGTAATTGGCCAAGAACTCTGTGAAACTGTCAATTGGAGTCCATCATTACGGTCAGAATAACAGCAACTTGTTCATAAATATCTTATCCACAAGATCCTCCCCCTCTTTGTTACTCGTTGCGTTTCACTTCTCACTAGACATCATTGTCTGTTCTTTAATTGCAGATAATCAAAGGGTATGTAAAAATAACTAACATTTCGTTTTGTATACATTTTCTAAAATTATGCAAGATAAGCAAGAAAAATAAGGCAATTAATTTAAAAATATTTAATTAAACATTTTGGTATAATGCTGATAGAAATGATGCAACTTGCTCAATCATTATGTCCTTATTGGAGATCCATGAATGGAATGCTTGATCTTCGTTTAGTAGAATGCTAATTAAGTACCCAGAAAGAACACATGCCCCTTAATTAATTAAACAATTATCCATGCAGTTCTTGAGCCTGCAATGATCATCATTTGAATACTTGTTCAAATCGAGTATAATCTTTCATTGCACGTTAGAAATATCTTTACTCCATCACCACTGATTTTCTCCTGGTTTAAATATGCGACCTGATATACAGTAATTGTTTCTCCATATAAACACCAGCCTTGAGTTGTCTCTTGAATATGGCAATCGCTGCAGTTGTTAAGTTGGTGTGGTTGGTGGTGATAATTGGTGCTGTACCTATGATTAGAGCGGCAGCCATATCACAAGCACAGGTAGAGAGTAGCTTCAGACCCTGCCAAAGCTACATACTATGGGGTGGTCAAGTTCCAGAGCCTTGCTGCAAACGATTAAAAGCAATTACCAAGTCAGCAACGGACCGTCGGACACTGTGCAACGGTTTGAAACCAGACGTCAGAGCAGTTAGAACATTTCCCTTAATCGTTCAAAATGTCGCTTCACTTCTTAACAAGTGCTGTCTCAATTTTCCTTTCAAGATCGACGATCCTACCTTCAACTGCAACTCGTATGTCTCTGTCTACAATTACATTACGAACTATTTGTTGATCCAAATACTATTTCAACTCCTTTTTGTAATGATCTCAGGATTTACTGACGACGATCGTTGTTAGCGTGTCGTGTGGTATGTACGTACTTAACTAGAATTCTGCTTCAGTCATGGGACTCCAGGACGTTTACGGACATAAAGATGGGAGCAAGTTACACCGGGCATTTCCATCAGCATTGTCCATAACTGTTTAAATATTATAAATATGAAATGCTCTAATACCATTTTCTCTACCTCTCTCTCTATGTACGACACTCGTGGCTCGTGACTTGAAGTCAACTTCTCCGAGAAAAAGGAAAAGGTATGGAAATTAGGCTAATCATACCAACCACTTGAGAAGATCCCACTGAACAAACTTTAGTAAACAAGAGTCACCCCTATGGTGATTGGTGACCCACTTTCTAAGTGAAGAAGAAGATAAAGAGAAAAAAGATCTCGATACGATCTTTCTTTGTATAGAAGCTAAGATCACCAGTAGACAGGATCAAGTTTGATTGAAACTATAAAGTGACGTTATCGCTTTTTGATGTTAGGTAGGAATCTTAAAATGGATCTCGTCTTTCGCCGGAATTTGGCCGAGATCTCTGTCATCTTTGACGTATATAGGTCGGTGCCTCATGTGCAACAGGAACTCACATGGATTATGGAATCTCTGATAAGAAAATTTCCTAATCCGGCTTGACCAGTGAAGAGACCGACATCAGATTTGAGATTTTGTTTAATTTGTTTTCCTTTTGGTTTTATCTGCAAATGAGTTAGTTAATGTTGAGTGAGCTCTTGGTGTAACAATTTTGGCAATAAGTACGTGCAGAGCGTGACGACAACATATGGACCACCACACCGCCTTTAAGTGCTGTAAAGGACATCCACTGGCAAAGCTAAATGGAAGAAATGAGGTCATAACCCAACACGTAACATTACCGGCGTCTTATTCATGGACGTTGGTGCGCACTCCAAAGTCTATCTTGTAGCACTCCTCTTAACTCTTGAGATTATCTCCAGCTGATACCGTACCAACCTACTGTCAGCTCTCCTGGAGACGTGGTTTTTATGGCTCTAGATTTTTTGTTCAATTTTATGGTGTCTTATCGTGTTCAGTAAATCTCAACTATTTATTTATGCAGATCCCACGTATGTCTCGCATAAATAAACGTAAGGCTCGCATAAATAAATGGTTAAGATTTACTGGACACAATAAAACACCATAAAACTGAACATAAGATTTTGTTCTTTCTTTCCTAGTCCTGTTCTTACCCTCCTATGTCTATCAATTCTCCGTATGCTTAAACGTTGGAACCACTCAAAGAAAATTCCATATTCTCTGTGTTTACTATTCTTTCCGGTCCTGCTCTTACCCCCTCTCTCTTTCTCAAACTCAATCTCAAATCTCTCTGGTTTTGGATCTTCTAGCTAGAAACTGTCGTGGAACTTCAAAGGGGTTTTCGATAATCGTTAGCTGTAACATGGACCAGTGGCAATTCAAAGAGACAATCTCCAGGGTATTCTGGAAGCTAACTGCAAGGTCCTGTGCTGTTTTCTTCTTCATCATCGTTCTCCTGATTGGTGCTTCCATCACCAATCACCTGCTTGAATCAACTGTAAGTAAATCACCTTCATTATTGGCACAACTTGTTTCATCAGAACTCGGATTTTCTGACGGTTGACTATGTTTATCCCTTATCAGGTTGAAACTCTAATTACTTTTAACTTGTTCCTGGAATCTGGATAGGATTGCTTAGAAGCTGAATTGGTTTCTGCAGGTTGTTGGTCGCAGCTGGAGAAAACCAATCAGAAACTCAAAGCGACTCAGGAACAGATTCGAATACCAAACTATCAACTGCACAGCATTTAGCATCAGTAGAAAATGTCCCACAACCAACTCGACAACGTTTATGGACGACTCTGACACTGACAGGCAGCCGCCTCCAACATGTCCCGAGTACTTTCGTTGGATCCACGAGGACCTACGACCCTGGAGCAACACAGGCATAACGAGAGAAATGTTGGAGAGAGCCAACAGAACAGCGCATTTCAGGTTGGTGATCTTAAATGGAAGAGTGTACATGGAGAAGTTTCACAGAGCGTTTCAAAGCAGGGACGTCTTTTCCAGGTGGGGTATACTACAGTTGATGCGTAGGTACCCTGGAAAGTTGCCTGATTTGGAGCTCATGTTCGATTGTGAGGACCGTCCGTTCATTAAAACCAGTGAATTTAGCGGTCCTGATGCTCCAAGTCCGCCGCCGTTGTTCAAGTATTGCCGGGACTCCGAAACGCTTGATATAGTTTTCCCTGACTGGTCCTTCTGGGGTTGGTGAGTCAATTTCTGAAACTCCCCGCAAGCTTTTCAGGATACGAAGAGACCTGAAAATGAAACTGTCTGTTTTGATAGGCCTGAGATTAATATTCCGCCATGGGAGCCACTGTTAAAGGGCTTCAAAGAAGCGAACAAGAGGATCAAGTGGAGCAAGAGAGAACCTTACGCGTATTGGAAAGGGAATCCATACGTTTCAGGGATGAGAATGGAGCTTCTGACATGCAACGTCTCAAAAGATCACGACTGGAATGCTCGTATATACGCTCAGGTACGCATACTCACTTTCAGATAGATGATTCCCATTTGTTACCATTTCATGCTCAAATTCAAATCCCTTTGCAGAATTGGGATCGTGAGGCAGCTCAAAAGTTCAAAGACTCAGACTTGACGAAACAATGTACTCACAGGTATGATCAAACCAATGTGAATCAGTCCGAAAAGTCCGACCCTCATAGGGTTTCAGGCTTCAGGCTGAATTAGGCCGTGGAAACTTATTTTAAACTTGAACCTGACCCGAAACTAGATGAAATTGATATGAGAATTGGTGCAGATACAAGATATACATTGAAGGAATTGGATGGTCAGTGAGCCAAAAGTACATTCTTGCCTGTGATTCTCCAACACTACTCGTAAAACCACAGTTTTACGACTTTTTCTCCAGAAGTTTAATTCCAATGGAGCATTACTGGCCTATAAATCAGAACGACAAGTGCAGATCCATCAAGTTTGCTGTTGACTGGGGCAACAGCCATAAACAAAAGGTGAATTCTTTTCTTTAAGCCATAAGTCCCATCTAAGCTAAGTTTGCAGTCAACGAGTTAGGCATATGCTTTTCGATTGGTCAGGACATAGAATCCAGTTTGAATGGTCGAACGGTCAACGTCTTATCCTATGTTTTAAAAATTGAATAAGTGGTCAACTTTCTTTTTTTTTGGTTCAATTTTTTTTGATTTAATTTAATTTAATAAATTTTTTTGTTAAAAATTGATTATTTTTTAATTAATTACTCATTTTTTAAATTAATAGTATTTTAAAACTAAAATAAGTAATAATTTTTAAAATATCAAAATAAAAATAAAAAGGTCAAAATACAAAAATTCAGTATAATTAACCCCCTTTTTTTTAATACATCAAAAAGCATTAAACCTCTACCAAAATTAAAATTTCTTTTTAAACCCTTTCTTTTTCCCTTCTGTGTTTACAGGCTCAGGCGATAGGAAAAGCAGGGAGTAGATTCATACAACATGACTTGAACATGGATTATGTATATGATTACATGTTTCATCTATTAAGTGAGTATTCCAAGCTCTTGACCTTCAAGCCTACTTTACCACCAAATGCTCGTGAGCTTTGTCCAGAAAAAATATTCTGTAAAGTGGAAGGAGTCGCCAAGAGCTTCATCACAGAATCTACGGTGAAGAGTCCTGCAGAGAGAAGACCATGCACTCTCCTCCCTCCCTATGACCCTCCATCAATCTTGAAGAGTGTTAAGACTAAAGAGAGCATTATAAGAAAAGTGGAAACGTTGGAAAGGCAATAACGGTATAATAATAATAAAAGTAAGAACTCGCAAAGACGGAGGTTATTTACTGGCTTCTGGTTCTACTTCTATTTTTTATTATAATTTTTAGTTTTTAATTTTTAATTTTTATTTTTTTAATAAAAAATATATTTGATTATTAATGTTAATGTAGTTATATTTTTATCACTAATAATAATTACATATTAGATAAAATT
>JANIHZ010000006.1:57350947-57369214 GCA_027478365.1 Erythroxylum rufum | reverse complement strand
CAAAATTTCAAAGAGACAGAACCTAAATCGAGCTAAATTTGCTTAATATGCTAACCCCTAATTTGGGGCGTTACACAAATAATATGATCTAAACCTATTTTCCATAAGTATGGTTCATCCTATATATAATACTTAGAGTCACTTTTAATCTTATTTTTCTAAAAATTATTCAAATCATGTAGAAGCACACTAGTAACTAGGAAGTTCAATATATCAGCAAACCATGGTTACTTACCTTGTTTAAACCATAATTGCTCATCTAGGAAGGACCCTAAAATTGGTAAGGGATCTTCTTTGTGCACTAGTCTAATTAGATGATCAGCCACAGAGTTATCAACTCCTTTATGGTCTTTGATCTCCCAATCAAATTCTTGTAGTAGAAGGATCCATCGTATCAGCCTAAGCTTCGACTCTTTCTTTTCCATGAGGTACTTGAGAGCTGCATGATCAGAATAAACCACAATTTTAGATCCTAATAAATAAGACCTAAATCTCTCAAAAGCAAATATAATAGCTAAAAGCTCCTTTTCGGTAGTGGTATAGTTGCATTGCGCGAGATTCAATGTTCTTAATGCATAGTAGATAACATGACTATTTCTCCCTACTTTGTACCTAAGTACAACCCCTACAATATAGTGACTTGCATCACACATGAGTTCAAATGGCAAATCCCAATTCAGAGGTTGTATGATTGGGGTAGATGTGAGCAATGCGTTCAATGTCTTAAAAGCACTTTGACACTCTTCACCAAAAGTAAAAATCACATCATTTTTGCAACAATCTTGACAATGGTTGGACGATCTTATACAAATCTTTTATAAATCTTCGATGGAAACTTGCATGACCAAGAAAAATACGAACCTCTCGAACATTAGTAAGATATGGTAAATTTGTAATTAAATTGACCTTGGCCTTATCTACTTTAATACCTCTTGCTGAAACTACCTGACCCAAAACTATTCCTTCTTTAACCATAAAATGGCATTTTTCATAATTAAGGAAAAGGTTGGTGTCAATGCAACGTTGCAAAACCTTAGACAAGTTATCAAGACAATGATTGAAAGAATCACTAGAAATCGTAAAGTCATCCATAAAAATTTCAATACAACTTTCAATCAATTCAGAGAAAAGAATCATCATGCATCTTTGAAAAGTTCCAGGAGCATTGCATAATCCAAAAGGCATATGTTGATATGTGAAAGTACCAAACGGATAATTAAAGGTTATTTTTTCATGATCTTCCGGAGCTACACTAATTTGATAATAACCAAAATATCCATTCAAGAAATAGAAAGATAGTTTACCTACCAACTTTTCAAGCAGTTGATCAATGAAAGGGAGTGAAAAATGATCCTTTCTTATGGTGGCATTTAACTTGCGAAAGTCAATACACATCCGCCATCCAGTTTGCAATCTCATAGGCACCAATTCATTACTTTCATTTTTAACCAATGTAAAACCAGATTTCTTTGGAACCACAGGCATTGGACTTACCCATTAACTATCAGAAATAGGGAAGACAATCCCTAAGTCTAACAGTTTTAGAATTTCCTTCATCACCACATCTTTCATTGCTAGATTCAACTTACGCTAAGGGTCTCTCACGAGTTTGGAGTAAGGTTCGAGGAGGATGCAATGAATAGATACTGAAGGATTGATCCCTTTTATATTTGTCGAGGTCCAACCAATAGTCTGTTTATAGTCCTTTAGCACCCGTAAAAAAATCTCCTTTTGCACCATGGTCAAATCATTGGCAATGATGACTGGTAGGGTCTCATCTTCTCCTAAATACACATACTTGAGATGTGTAGGTAATGGTTTCAACTAGAGCTTAGAAGCCTGTTCAACAGAAGAAAGAATTCTTTCAGAAATAATAGGTAACTAAATATAACTATTCACTGACCTATATTTTATCTTTGGTATGGATGAAAGTGCTATAATAACATCTTTAATCTCAATCTCACTCTCCAATTTGGCATCCCTATTTGTCAGATTGTTCCTTAAAATGACCTACAACTTGTTCTACACCAAATCACTTTCAAAATGCTCTCACACAATAATATCAATCATGCTAACATAAAAAACATAATCATGGTCATCTGGGTGTTTCATAACATTTGGTATATTAAAAGTGACAACATTTCCATCAAATTCAAAAGTTAAAATACCCAAATCAACACCAATCTTAGTTTTTGTTGTTTTCATTAATGACCTTCCTAGTAGAATAATAGCAGCATAAGGAGATATATCATTACCCATATCCATAACGTAGAAATCAACAGGAAAAATAAGTTCATAAGCTTTAACTAAAATATCTTCAATCATGCCTTCAGGATAAATTACAAATCTATCAGCTAATTGAATTACTACATTGGTTGCCTTCATTGGTCCTAAATTCAACAAACTATAAATTGGCAATGACATGACATTAATTGAAGATCTTAGATCAAGCATGGCTTTTTTTATTGTAGTGGGGCCAATAATAAATGATATGGCAAACATACATGGATCTTCGCACTTTAGTGGCACTTTCCTTTGCATGATGGTCGACACATTTTGACTAACTACAATTTTACCCTTAATCTCATGCCTTTTCTTTTTAGAATAGATATCCTTAAGAAATTTTACATACCTTGGTATTTGATCAATAGCATACAGTAGAGGAATTTTGATTTCAACTTTGCGAAAAATGTCCAAATTTCCCTTTTCCTTCTCTTCTTTCTTTGGTTTTGCCAACCTGCCAGGAAAAGGTGGGGGAATCACAGTTTTAGGTTTAGTGTTAACCGACTCATTTCTTACCTCCTTTATTGATTCATTTGAAGGGGTATTGTTCTCTTCAACTTGAAGTTCTTTAGCTGCTTGCAATTTAGGTATATGGCTTTGCACTTTTCTTCCACTTCGAAGTGTCATAACACTAGTGTTTTCCCTTGGAATAATTTCTACCTAGGCAGGTATCTTACCCTTCCCAACTCCCATTTTGCTCATGGCTGTGGTTAATTAGGATATTTGCTTTTCTAGATTTTGGATGCTTTCTCGCGTTTCCTATTGAAAAGTTTGAGTGTTAGTAGTCAGAATTTTCACAATATCTTTTAAAGACATACCTGGCTTAGAAGATGAGGATGCTTGAGGTGGTGGAATTGGTGGTCTCATTTGAGGTGGATGTGGCTGAAATCCTAGTGGCTTATTGCCATAACTAAAATTAGGGTGATCTTACCAGCCTGGATTGTAGTAATTCGAGTAGGGATCATATCTCCTTTATGGTGGTCTTGAAAATCCTCCTGCAGCATTCACTTGCTCATTGGGGTCTTCTTGAAGAGTTGGACACATGTCTGTCGCATGATTGGTTATGAAGCAAATGCCACATGTTTTAACCTATTGAATTTATGATACAACCAATTTTTCCTCCAAAGAAGTAAGAGTATCTAATCGTTGATCAGTGTAAGAAACACTAACCTCATTAACCCTTCGTGGGGTGCTATCCTATCGATTCTTGAACTGTTCTGCATTAGCGGCCATGCTAGAAATCAAACTCCTTGCTTCATCTAAGGTTTTGTTCACTAATGCTCCTCCACTTGCAGCCATTGTTATGAATATTGTACAGGACCTGGTACCGAATTAGATTTTGGTACGGTACTGTATCGGTAACGGTCAATACCATGTACCATTTCAAGCAATTTTTAAATTTATAAAATAGTCCCTAAATTTTTTAAAAATTTGCAAAATGATCCTTCAATGTTATACTATATAATTTAAACCAATCTTGTCTCAAAAAATCATAATAATATAAAATAAAAAAAACAACAATTTATTTATTTTCTTGATATTATTTTCACATATTCCACGTATAAATAATAACCGCAATTAATATGAAAAAGAATATTTTATCATCATAAAAATATAAAATTAAGAACAATACAAAATATTTAAAACATTACAATTTTATCTTATAATAAATAATAATTACATCAAAATATAAAATACAAAAGAATAATACTGACCAATATTCCAAATACCAGTGATATTGACATATACCAGGCAAAATAGGTGGACTTGGTACCAAAACATTTCATTTTGGCAAAATAGGTGGACTTGGTACCAAAATTTTTCATTTTGTATCATTTTTTGGCCGGTACTGTGCGGGATTCATCACACAACTTGCGACATCAATCATATTCCATTGGTAGCAAACCTTCATGGAAGTACTAAATAAGCAACTGGTTCGGAATCTGATGTTGAGGACAACTTGCACATAGTTGTTTGAATCTCTCCCAATACTGGTACAATATTTCTCCATTGAATTGTGAGAGTCCACAAATATGATGTTTGTAGCACGGGAAGCAAGGAAAATTTTCTCTAAGAAATGCTTCTTCAGTTCATTCCAATTGGTTATGGACAAAACTTCAGTTCAGTTCATCTGACAGGCATATATGGACTTAAAATAGATACTGAGATGAATATATTTTGATTGATTCAGGTGGTACGTTGTAGTTTTGTACATGGTGATTCGAAGAACAAGGATAGACCAGTGGGCCGTCCTACAAGGGATAAGAATTCCATACCTCAGTCCAGTGATAAATCCGCAATTGCAAAATCAAGTATCCCTACTTGTGCCCAAAATTCAACTCCTACTTTAATGAGCGGCTGGCCTGGTTCACGTCCAATTGATCTGAGAAACCCTCACACAGATATTGACTTGACGCGAGGATGACGATAACTGCAACAGACACATTGCAATTTTTGTATATATGTGTTGTTGTATATGTACTGGAGTTGTTAAAAGGTTAGAATGATGAATTAGCTGAATTGCACCTTTATCTGCCCCACTTAAAGAGTAATTTTAGTCTGTAGCAATTGATTGTCTTAAGATGTTGAAGTAGTTGCCCCCTTTAGAAACTTTCTGGTAGAATTTAGTGAGTTGGGGTACGTTGTTGTAACAGGAAGATTATGAACACCTGTTCCGAATGAATGGTGCCTGTTCTTTGGGACATTTGATTGTCTTTGATTGCCTACTTCACGATTTATTAGATTGTTAAAATTCAGTATATTATGGAAAAATGGTTATGTTTATGATTAAATTGCTTGAATTTTATAAAAATAGAAAGATATTTTTAATATGTTCGAAATACATATATTTTTAATATGTTCGAAATAAAATTTAAGGAATCCAAATAACTTACAAAACTAAATTAAAGCATTAACTAACTATTTGCAAGTTTATTATAATCCTATCTCTGCATAACAAGAGTCTTTCTTTTCATAAATAAATATATAGACTTAGTAAGTTCATTCGTGAACAAAGAGGACTTCAATTATAACACTGAGTTATTTACCAAAACAAGTTAGAGATATAGAGTGAATAGAAACATAAAACCTTGTGGAATGGTTCATAGATGCATATGCAAAAGGTCTATGAAGACCCCTCCAAAGGACTTCTTACCCACTTACCCCATCCTTGTAAGCTTTATCCCAACACAGTATTCTCCACCTTGCAAGCTTTTATCCCAACACAAGGGCTCATAGGTTACTTTTGATCCGAGCCTAAGAAGCTTCCTTCTTTTCCAATTACCTCTAGTGGTGGGGGAAGAAGCATATTACTGCTCTTGAATAAAGATGTTATCTGTTCATTGCCACTAACCTGAATCACACATTTGGAAGTTTCCAATACCCATTACTTACTTGAGATATATATTTTTCTTAGGATAAATAACCGTTACCTACACTATACATAGGGAGGTAGATATGACAAAGCTGAAGAAAAGAATCCAAAAAAAAAAGTTAAAAAAGTAAAAGTGAAAGTGAAAGTTCAAGAAAGAAAAAGAGCCAAAGGACTGAGCCTACTATGGAGTCACTGGCAAAGTTTACTTTAAGCTTGAGGGCTTCATATAAATAAAAAAAAAAAAAAAGAAAAGAATCAATTCAATGATCATTGTAGGAAAAGCTGAATAGTCTGCCATGGCAGGAACCACTCATTCTTATCACATCCCGCTACTTGGTATGCACAAACTAATTTCATCACTTTGTGGCTTCCATATTTTCATTCATCACCACTCCAAGCAATAGAAATGTCCCTCAAACTGATTGCTTGACTCCCTGCTTTTAGTGTTGTGTCAAGTAGACTTGACCTTTCCCTCCAGAGGATATGAGTCTTGATTACTGGTTTCTAGCAGCAACTTTCACTTCTCCACTTACATTAATCCGACATTGGACCTAGAGTAACTAACCATAAGCAGTGATGATCACTTCTCATTTCTCCTACCTGTAACTAAAAAGAATCATATGTTGATATACTTGGGCCATTGTACTTGAAGAACTTTAAAGAAAATATATTATGCTGGTAAGCATGCATACCACCCCCATTAAACCTACAGCAGTTTCCAAAATCTCTAAAATCATTTCCAGCCATCATGCCAACCATTGATGACATTTCCCCATGTAATTCTTTGATAAAATAACACAAATGGTTCTCCTAAATGCTTGTCAAGAAGAGAAATGTCACCCATGTCTGAAATAAAGTCTCATTAGAGATTGTAATTATCTTCTTACCTCTTTGATACCATGATTTTCGAACTGCCTGGCGAATATGGCGTTCATGTCTTTCTAGCAGTTCATCCACTCTATGCGATTGAGACAGTATGGGTCCAGAGAAATCAACCTTGTCCCCCTGATCTTGAAAACTCTGTTCGGTTCCAACATTACCACTAAATTAGCTTGATAAATAATGTTGGAAAATGTAGAGAATATAGAACACCTAATAGAACCAATTTACTTACTGTATCTAGATTATGATGACATTGACAACCTACTTTAATTAAAAGGTCTATTGAGCCAAAATGCGAATGCTTCTTAAAGAAAGAAGGAAAGAAAAATTGATTAGAAAAAAAATTTAATTATGCAAATTATTACCCCACAATTCCTGTTGTCGCTAAAACAAAATCATTCTTCCTTCTCTAATCCCACGTTGCAAGCCACATCTAACAGCCACTTGAATTCTATGCTGCTTCCATATTGCTCATCCATCTCAGAGATACTTAAATGGTACCCATCCTATGCAACCTCAAAACTAGTCCAAAGGTTTTGATCGTCTTCTTTTATAAAACGGATATGGTTCTAAAACATTTCAACACTTCTCAATGGAAACAAAGAACAGGGAACAAAAAAGGTTTGTATATGCATTGACATGAATAGAATCTTTTTAGTACTAAAATGAATGTGGAACTTAATCTTGGGTTTCCTAAATGTACCACAACTAAGACAAGGAACCAATTAGGTGGTCATCTATTGGTGACTATAAGTAGCTATATTTACTAAATAAGAAAATTTTTATTTCATAAAAAAAATATTTTTTTTACTATTTATAGTAGTGATGGCCACTAATGGCCACCAATCTTTCTCCCTAAGAAAAATAGCCCAATAACCATAGGTCTAATCACTTGTGTTACTGAAATTGACAATAAGCATATTTCTTTCCTCCAATCCAATAACAGTAACAGAACAAATTTTCATTCACATGTAGCCTACTACTGTCTGTAACAAAGTTCTTTACTTAATTGCAAAATTGTAAAAAGGTTTCCTTTCAACTTCAATCTATTTTTGTTTATAGTTAGATGTGTTCTGATGATAAACGTACCAAATTATTTCTCTTGGCATCCATCTCCTCTCTTGCAAGAAGTGCCAATGAGAGTTCTTGGGAATGATATTCCTCAGAATTATCAAAGGAGTCTGGACGTTCAAACTGGCTCCATTGTTTCTGTAAACCACGCTTTGATATCTCATATGAATCATGGCCTCTAGAATTGGTACGTAATCCATATGAGCCATCCACATTATCATGCCTCTTAGTATCAAGATTAATCTTTTCCTGGAAATTGGTTTCCAATCCATTAGGGATATGACCTCTTGAAATGGACCTGGTGTGGGATCTTGCAGAAGTATCATCTTTTCGCCTCTTTGCCCATGCAAAGCCACTTGAACTAGAAACTTGTAATGGGCCAGAGAAGGGAACATCTCCTTGGGATGCATTCTTTACATGGAAGATCTCTTCCAATTTATCAAGTGATGATTTCCGTGACTCCCCACCTGACCTGCCTTCTCCTCCCTTCGGAATACGTAGGGTATAATTAGTACTAGGTTGAGCACCCTGCACTCGAGCTGCCAGATCCTAGAAGATTGAAAGAAGATAGAGACTTAGTTTCCTCAAACATGTAAGATAGATAGAGAAAGAGAAAGAGAGAGAGAGAGAGAGAAAAGAAGAACCTCTGATGGTACCAATTTAGAAATTCCAGCCTGCTTCCTCATTGGTTTTCTTGTTTCACCACCACAAACTCTCCCACTGACCTTTTTCCTGCAAGTTTCAAACCGATTACAACCTAATGTCAGTATAATCCATATTACATAGCAGAGCTACCCGTGAGGGCGGACAACTTGTTAAACAATAGATATGCAAAATATGCTAATGCTTGTACGTCCCAAAAGTATTTGGCAGTTCTGCCGAAAGAAAATGTCAGAACATGATCTTGGAAACATTTGAATCCAAAACTGTGCTCGTTGTCCTAAAATGTGCTGGTTGGATCAGTGGATGGCATCTTTTGAGTTCCATAACATCCAAAAAAAAAAATGAAAAGAAGTAAAAATCATCAGTGCTCATGACAGCAACATCTCCTTTAAGACGCCATTTAAAGCACCATGGACATACCTTTTTCCCTCCTCGCGATTTTTTGCATCAATCTCTTTACTAGGTGGGTATTTTGGCAAGCTTGATGGATCACAGGCATAAGGTTTTGTTGTGAAATACTGAAAACAAAGATGAATTAGATGATCCCAGTGATGCAAACAAAAGACAAATAATACCGCAGAACTGCCAAGCTGTGAATGCAATAATTTTGAAATGTACTTGTTTGAGGATAATGAAACATGATAACACATATAAAGAGTTGGAGCAACATACAGACTGAAATGATCTCTGAAGTATATGGTTAAAACAACTTGATCAAGGAATTTGAGTTTGCATTGTCACAATAGTCAAGGCTATTTTCTATGATGGCCGGTAAAATTTCACAGGTGATAGTAGTACCTCAGAAGTAAGGGCAGAGGATGCAGTCCCACGTTTATATGGCTCTACCGAAAGCAAAGTTTCTATTAGGTCCACTGCAGTTGTTGGCAAATCTTTAAATGTCTCATGAAGACAACTATCATAAGGTTGCTGAGGTTTGAACAAAGTTGCATGAGGAAGTTTTGACCTTTTCCAGTATTCATCAGGTGGGGACCCACAAAGCTTGAAAATTTTGTGCAATTGTTCAACCTGAAGGAGAAACAAGAGGTTCTTTTTACACAAGCTTCAAATGGAATAAAATCAACATTTATTTCAAGAATTAAACGAAAATATTAATGCTATATGGAATGCAATATATTATGCCGCCACTGCATCCTTTCTCATTGCCCTGTTTAACAGTAAAAAAGGGCCAGAATCATGCTGTACATACTAAAACCTTGCCAAATTTTAATTTGATACAACCTAAGAATTGTAGATAGTTGTTACCCAGGCTAAAAACAGCCAACTGACTTCTTGTAATTAAGGAATCCCCCTAATTTTGCAGCTACTTCTCATACGCCATGGTCGTTGCTGATAATTCTAGCAGTGGAGTGCATGGGGTAACTTAGACTGGGCATTAGTTCAGTGTCTTCAGGATGTAATATATTGGTATAACTTTTAGAAAATGCTAATGCTTCTTTTAGAATAGCATAAGGTGTGAGATAGGATGCATACTGGAAAGCAGTCATGCAAATTCATCTTTAATTTGTAGGTCTGTTCCTCTACATAACCTGTCTATACCTTGTTACGAGTATGAATTCATTTGATTCTTTTATATGAAGTCTTCAAAATATAGGCTCTTTAATCAAATTCCTGTGAGAATTAATCAGCACAGAAATCTTCTAGTATAGGATTAAGCAGAAAAAACATTTCGACAACCTCACGTCTCTTGATTCCTTTCAGTATGAGAACATGGTGAAACAATAGTTGCTTTCAGAAAGCCTTTTGTAATTTCCATGACGTAACATCTACCATTAGTACATTTTGTCCATAACATAGGAAGTAGCAAGGTAATAGGACCATAACTTAAGTTGGATGATTACCTCTGTTCTCCCTTGAAGGATGGGTTTTCCTAGGAGAAGCTCAGCAAAAACACATCCAACGCTCCAAAGGTCCACAGATGCTCCATAATCAGTTGAACCCAGTAAGAGTTCAGGAGGTCGATACCATAAAGTCACAACACGGCTAGTCAGTGGTTGCTTTTGCCCTGAAGGGCAGAAATTTGCTAACCCAAAGTCTCCAACCTTTAGTATACCTTCATTGTTTACAAGAAGGTTAGATCCTTTTATATCTCTATGCATTACACCCTTCAAATGACAATGCTCTAGTCCAGATAACAATTGCTTTATGTAGCACTTAATCTACAAAGTAGAAGAATAGCCTTAGTCAGCACAAGAATCAACAACTACGACGATGAAACAACATATCAGCAAAATAATCACCAATATCATATTGCTTTTTTAAGTTACAAGCCTCCACTATGTAGTCAATGAGAAGAAATACCTTCATCGCGAATGTAGAAATGGGATGCTACACACTATGGCAAGACTATTTTCACGTGGTTGTCTCAGAATTTTATAAAGAAGAAACCGAAAAGGCAAAGTGGATATTACCTGTGATTCACTGAACCTGACATCAGGGCAAGACAAGAGTCCAGTGATATCATGCTCCATATACTCAAAGACAAGGTAAATGCTACAGGATAATCTTGAAGTTATTAATCCATCCAATTTCATAATATTGGGATGATCAAGCCTGCGAAGAATCAGTATCTCTCTTGCCATAAATCGAACACTCTCAGGCTCAAAATTGTCAAACCGAACCTTCTTCAGAGCAACTATCCTTCCACTCCCAGCCTCACGGGCTCGGAACACGCTACTGTAAGTACCCTGCCCTATCTATGGAAAAAGCAAAAACAGAGAACCAAATAAGTTCATTATCCAGACAATGCATCAATAGTATACAGTGATTAAATAATCAACAGAGTCCAATTAATCTCAATATTCAATAAAATCATGTATGCCTGCTACCATTACCCTTGTCAAAAAGATTTTTTTCTGGGCTGTTCAAATCTACACGGATCATCAATCCCTTAATTCCTTCAAACCAGTCAAAAAGCGCGCTTTCTTTAATTTCTTGCCGAATATTTAAGACCACCATACCTTACTATACCAAAGTATAGAAACCATTTATAACAAAATAAAACTCTAAGCAAACCTGTTAAAACTCTAAATTTTGAATTTCAGTTAACGTGTGGCCTTTCATTGGTTTAGAAAAGTCATAGCTTTTCAAGAATGTATTAAACAACCTTCTCCAATTTTTCATAAGCATCTTGCTTGAGAGGAATCCATCCCTGAATGGCCTCGCCGGCCACGGCACTGAGCCAGGCGGGCCAACCGGCGGCCACCTGCTCACCCTCTATATACTTGTGTAAATTCCTCAGCCTAAAGCTCAAGGAGTCACCATTGGAACTCGCCCTCCCTGACTCACCCAACTCGCTGCCGCAACTCAGTTCCCCATTCTTCTTCTTCTTCTTCTTGTTATTATTAGTGCTCTCGTTGTTCCCACAGTAACCCTTCTGACAAGAGTTGTCGAACTCCGACCCGACTTTGATCCGACCCGAGTTGAACCTACCAGAATGGTCTATCGCCGGCGTCACTGACACCGTCTGCTTCGAGCTGACACACCCCATCTCCGACGAGCTTGACCCGACCCGGGTCCGAACACTCCCACACCCACAAAAACCAGCAAGAAAATTTAAAGGGCAAAACGAAAATGCAGAGCTCTAAAATGAAGAAGCCTGAATTTATACCCAAAAACAAGGGAAAAAATGGAATGTTTAATGTCACTTTCTAGTGTATAACATCATCACTCCACTCTTTTAAGTTTTCATTTCCTTGGAAGTCTCCGAATAGTTTCTCAATTGGCCGAGAATTGCGGGAGCAAGAAGATAGGAAGATACGGGGGAAAGAGAAAGAGAGAGAGAAGGTTATTAATTTGGCAGCGCAACGAGACGACCGTAATCCACGCAACTGTAGACTTCTGTGGTGGATGATCAAATCTTTCTTTCTATGCGTACGCATTTTTCTTACTTTATATGTTATGCGTTTATATTGTTGATAAGGTGAAATATGTTATTACAGTAACGTGGTTGTGTTGAATGATGCATGAGGTCTTTATTCTTTGTTTTTGTCTGGAATTGGGTTGGGTGCATTTTAATTATGAACAGACAGGCAGGCAAGGAAAAGGTGTCTCGTGTTGCACTTTGGTTAAAACATTTTCTTGTAGGGTTGGCAGATGGAGACTGTGGGAGGTGGTCTCCACTCTCCACCCAGTTTAGTTATACTACATCCATCCAATGCTTTCTGTTTCTGCAGAGTAGCGGTAGGTTATTGTTTTGAAACGTTCAAATTTGAGGTTGCTATTGGTGTTGACTTTGTGACGTATTTTATTTTCCAAATTTAGGCTATAATTGTGGGAAATTAATGTAATAAGTAATAAAAAGGAAAAGGAAAAGTAACTCTAGCTTATTGTCTTCCTCCCTCCCTTTTCCTGCCACTCCACTGTCCACACCTTTCGTCTGACATATACACTGCCGCGTTTACAGTGGAGTTTACCCTATGGTGGCCCCAACTCATTGGATTCTTTTTAGCATTCATATTTTAGTGTATATATTATTCTTAGGAATAGTAATATTGACATGCAAAATACATATTAAATAGAAAAAAAGTCCCAGACACTGAACATTATTCAATAAAATCATGTTGGAATGAATGGGGACCGTTGAGTTGGGTTGGGTTGAGGAGCTGCTGCTGCTGCTTTACTCTTTGATCATTCCCATTCTTTCTACCCTTTTTTTCTTTCACCTTTTAATAAGAAAAGGACGTGGAATTCGAATATTTAGGTCACTCATGCAGTGTTTCTGTAACTCAAATTCAATCCCTAGCGATAAAAAAATGCTTAAAAATGTGCGAATCTAACTCTGAAGAGCTGATCTTACATATATTTTACACAACAGCTTTTGCTTAGAGCAATTATGCCTGTGATGTGTGCCACCACCACTCCTCTCATATTTAGCTATAATGGCTGCCTCCCATGATTGAATCAGAATTCTTGTATATACTTGATTGCCCTCAATCCACATGCCGCGCAGACGACATCGTAAGCCACTACCTTTTAACACAACATCAATTTAAGGTTGTGTTTTTTATAAAAAGGTGAACCAATTTAGTCCGTAAATGAACATATCACTATGCCTGATAAGACAAGTTTGGCTCCAGAAGTACAATCTTTAATACGTATCGGGATCATTACCTTATATAAAGTAATATCAGCAAACCAAAATCTCTGTCAACTTAGTTTTTCCTTTCAGTGGCGTGCTAGCTTATTAAATTAGACAATTTTCAATGAGTTTGGGGACGCGACGTCAAATACTAGCAGTCTAAAGAATACAACCACGTACATCAACTTTTAATATGACAAGCTTCTCATAACCAATAATATATTTTTGATAAATTTATTATATATATATATACATAATAATCAAAGCTGCTCGTACAACGACGGGACTGAATGGTCAATGGTCAAGCTATGATCTAATTGGTTTATCTGTCACGAACTGAGTTAGTAGAAAAGTTCCATAAAATAAGTTTTCATTTTAATGGAGATACTACGTTTTGTATTAAAACAAAAAAGAAGTATTAATCTAACTCTAAACTTCATGATCAGAAACGATAACAAGATAAAGGCTTTCAATGGACGAATTTACCCTGGTCATCACAGCATAGATACACAGGCGAGGTAAGATACTTACCAAGCCAGATTCACGAAAACACAACTTTTCGCAAGCACTTCAAATTATATACAAGTTAACTAAGTCGCTATTATTGTGTTCGGTAATGCCCTGAACAAAAGTGCCTTTTTGGAACTAAAACTATACAAAATCATCTACCAAATCCATCAACACCAATTAAAAATCTGAAGCGTATAGTAAGGATAGCCCACTCAATTCAGCAAGAGAAAAAAAGAGAGAAAGGTGGGGTAAGTCAAAGGTAGGTCTCCTGTTGTCGACATCCCAACAACTTCACTCTTCATCTCTTACAGGACCGAGAACTATTTTGGTTGCATAATGCATTGAGAATGGCATACACCAACTCAACTCCGGAAGGGACAAAAATATCTAAAAGTTGCATAAGATGATTATAGTTTGAGGAACCTTTTCATCATTTGGGTTATTTACATGAACATGTTATTAACACATTAATTAGAGGAAGAACTTAATCATTCAATAGGAGCATTTAGACGCATAGAGATTCCCCAGAAGCACAAAGTTTTGTCCACATGCAATTTAAAAATGATTGGAGATAAGCTTTCTTTTTCCTTTTCTTCAGAAACGCCTACTAGCGATCTACAATTTTTGTTGGTAAATTTCTTTCCTTTTCGTTCTTATGGTCTCTGCTTGGTGAATTTGGTGCATGTTGATAATTGCTTGAAGGTAATAATTTCTTTTACTTCTCTAGATAGTAGATAGTGGTGTTTGCCAGCTTGGGGCATCATCATTATTTAGAACGGTTTTAAAAAAAGACTAATTTAATAAGTGAGTGGACTTCCAAAGTCTACAAAGACAACTATAATCAAATTTGATGTGGGTCAATGAAGACTTAAGTCCATTTTTCCTCTATCTATCTTATGGAAAGTGATTATTTTTATTGAGGTTTGGTAGAAGTAATCGAGATCTATCCCCTAGTCACTCAAGAAATATATTTTCTTCTCGAAGTGGAGGGATGCGTTGGTTAAAAGGAGCTCAGTATATTTGATAATTGTACAAATCCAATTACAAATAGTGATGACATTTGGGTTTAGGCTGGATCTGATCTGACCCGAGATCAACAGTTCAGGCATGGGTTGGTTAAGTCTAGGGACAAACCTTGGGCCCAAAAATTGTAAAGCTTGAGCTCAAGGCCCAATTACTTTATAACTTAAACGACATTGTTTTGCTTCGTTTTCTGTTATCACTATTTCGTTTCGAAGAAAATGATGTCCTTTTATTTTTACACTGCTTTGAATCTGAATAAATAAAACAACATCATTTTAGTCTAGGTTTTATAGTCTCTACATGTAAAACGATGTCGTTTTAGTCTAGGTTTTACTACCGCCCTCCTCTCCTCTATCTTGCTCTATTTTGCTCTCAGCCAACTCTCACAAACACTAACACCCTCCTCTATCTTTCTCTCACTGTCGCGCCTTCACCGCACATCCCAGTCACCATGTTGTCCCTTTGTTGCACCACCCCAGTACCCCACTTCCTGCCACTATCTTTTTTTCTTCTTCGCCACCCACCCATTAAGGTAAAGTTCCTGAATCATTTGTTTAAAGATTTAACTTGTGAGATACTATAGTTTTTGGAATTACTATCGTTTGGAGGGTGTTTTTGTGAATTGACATGATCACATACATAGGTTTGTATGTAACTGTATAAGTGATTATGAGTTTTAAGAACTTACAAGGTCATATACACGCCCGTGTATGTGATCGCGTAAGTATAATTAAGTAACATACATGGTCATATATACGTTTTTGTATGTGTCTATATAAGTATGAAAAAATTACAGTGACTTACACGGTATTTATAGTTGATACCAAAAAATTTAGGATGTTTTGCAACTCACTGTAATTGATCTGTCTTTAAGGTTCCAACTCTGAATACATTGAAGAAGGATATTATGAAGATATAAGAGGATAAGAAAAAAGAAATTTTAAGAACATTATCGAGCATTGAAGGACAGATTGACCTTACAACAGACATGTGGATAGTTGATAACCAAAAGAAGGGTTAAATAATGACGACGACACATTATGTTGATAATAATTAGACTCCACTCAATAAACTTTTGAGATAATTTATATTTGTTAATATTGTTATCATTTACTTTTCATTATTTTATGATTGATGTTAGTCATATATGTACACGGTAGGTTCATTTATGTGTCGACATCACATACAAACGAAAGGTTGACGAATGTGTTAGGAGACTGTATGATAGGTTATAATAACAACACCGAATTTTCCACAAATTTGCAACAATGCAACCATTAATTGTTGTATTTTCTCCGTCAAATCTTCAACGGTAGCAAGTCAATTTTCTATCTCATTTTTGGTGGTATATATGATGTTAAACTGTTTTTGGTTAGTAAAGGTATTAAAAATCTTTGTTATGACTTATTATTGAGATTTCTAAAAGTCTTATAGGATATGAATGAAATTATCTTCTTTTCCTACAACCGATGCTAACTGATATCGATAAGTCTACACATTACTTTTGTTTATTAACTCATATTAGTTTGACTTGCAAAAAGTCTAAGGGGTTTGATCCGACTAAGGATACCGATGAGTTAGATCAGATTGGATGCATCAACACTTAAGTCCGAGCTTTGGCCAAAAGCTCATTCAAGCTTAAGCCATGTGATTTGAACCGGTCAATGGTCCAGTTCAGTTTTACCTAATAACCTCCATGTATAAAAATCGGCTGGTTCAAACTTTTTTTGGTCGAACCGGACAGTCTGGTCTGGTTCGGTTTTTAAACTTTGGTATTTTCCTTATATTAAAATTTGAATAAATTTTATTTGATTTTATAATATGTATTTAAGATATTAAAATTACCATAAAATTAACCTTTAATCTTTTTTAATTACGATATTGAGCTCATAAGATCATTATCAAATAAATATTTATATTATTAAAATTGTATGCATTAATAAATTTATTAAAAAATGAAAAATACAATAAAAATCTTAAAAGTTTATTCTCCGTTGTTTTCTCTTGCTTCCTCTTTTAATCTTAATCCAACCTAAAGACCTATAGGAGATGATTAAGGTCACAGTGCCACACGAAAAAGCAATTGAAAGTTAGGCCAACCATCTTGCACAAGTTGTTTACCGTGTTGTAAACCCTTGGAGGAAGGAGATTCCAGTGACAGTCCCGCAAGATACACTCATTTTTAAATACTTTTTAGGTTAAATCATAATGAAAAATATGGAACTATCCTCTACTCGTGGTAAGTTCGATCCAGCATGGAATTATTTTTTTTCTTTGCAAGTATCTGATAGGAATATCCAATATAACTGCATGTTTTGCGATAAAATATTTAAAGGGGGAGGAATTTTTAGAATGAAAGAATATCTTGCTGGTATTAAGGGACATATTGCTTCTTGCAAAAAAGTACCACTTGATGTACGTGATATAATTGAAAAATATTTGCAGCAACAAGTAAAAAAGAAGAAGGAAAATAAAGAGGCTCATGATACATCTTTTGGAGATGATGAAACACCACAAGTATTAGATAAAGGAAAAAAGAAAAGCCACTATCAACATAGATTCTTATTTTTCTCCAAGAACTACTCCTGGTTCTCAACATTGTCTAAAAAGTTTTATGGTTGATAAGGATGTTGTTTTACGATGTAAAAAAGCATGGGCTAGATGGTTCTATCATTCATGTATTCCTTTAAATGCTTTAAATTTACCATATTTTCAAGAAGCAATTGATGCTACAACAACAATAGGTCTAGGATTTAAGGTATCATCATATTATGAGTTGCGTGTGCCTTTGCTTCAAGATTTAAAAAGGGAATGTCAGTTAATTGTAGATACATATAAATCTAGTTGGAAATCAACAGGATGCACTAATTATGTATCCTGGTTTATTGTAATATTGGAACAACTTTTATCAAATCTATTGATGCTTCTGACATGATACAAAATGCTAATGCTTTATCTGAATTATTTTCTGAAATTGTCGAGTGGGTTGGACCAAAGAATGTTGTGCATTTTGTTACAGATAATGCAGCTAATTATATATCAGCTGGGTACTTATTACAATCAAAGTATGGGCATATTTATTGGTCTCCATGTGTTGCTCATTATATAATTCTTATTTTGAAAGATATTGATGATATGAGCCATATTTCTAGTCTTGCTTCACGCGCATCTAAGATCACAATTTTTGTGTATAATCATGTGACATTTTTGTCTTAGTTAAGAAAGCAAGAAGATTGGGTTGAGATCGTTCATCCCGCTGCTACCAGGTTTGCAACTACATTTATTATTTTGAAAAGTGTTTATGAACATAAGCAACTACTTCAAAATTTAGTGACAAGTAAACACTTTTCAAGTCATAAATTAT
>JANIHZ010000006.1:57333605-57347734 GCA_027478365.1 Erythroxylum rufum | reverse complement strand
TATTTCAATAAAATATTTTATTTTTACTTATTCTTATAAGTTTTACTTCTTATTTATTATATACCGGTTTTATAGCGATTCACTACCGGTTGAATCTCTAAACCTTAAACCTTTCTTTCGACCAGTTCGATGTCCGTTCCGGTTTTTAAAACATTGCATTTTAGAGAGTTTATCTAAACTAAGGTCATTTTGTTCTAAGGTTTGGAGCATTTGGGTAATGCCTCAACCTGGCCCTCTAAGCTCAAACTCGATCTCATATAATCTTAGTTTGGCTCGTTAATTTTGGGTCAAGTAATTTTTATCATTCTGAATATGAAATTTGAAGTTTGAAACTTAAATTAGAAATTTTGATAGGAGAAGATAAAATTTCAAACCTAACAACTTAGGATTCCCACTTATTTATCTGGGCTTTAGAATAACAATTTTCACTTGTATGCTAATGGGGCACATTGTAGACATTTGACTTGAGGCATGATCGTGGGTTTGCCACCGTTTTAAAATGTCGTAGGTCTATTTAAACAGTATCGTGGCTTTGTCACCTTTCTTTATATACGCATGACTCATAGAGTGAACCTACATCCTAATACTCTCAATACTTTCAATTGAGTTGTCAAATTTATACCTCTAACCTTCTGAATCATGAAATCTAACTATTAAGACTTGCAAAATAATGTATATGTATTAGCTTGCAACCTTGTAACGACTATATAGAAGAGAAAAGTTTCATTAATGAAATACCTTAATTACTATTTAGCTTCCGTATTCTTTTTAATTGAAGGTGAAAAATGAATTATGGAAAATAAGTAATTTATATCTGCCTGAAAATGGCCATATATAATTTTAATATCTCTTGTATTTGATTGAGCATCTTCATCAACCAATCCTTGCATGAGAAACATTAGAACCAGCAATGGAGATGCATTCTATTCCGACTTTTAACTATCTCCCATCTTCATCAATCAATCCTTGCATGAGAAACATGAGAACCAACAATAGAGATGCATTCTATTCGGACTTAACTCTCCCTCCCTCAAATTTAAATGCCCTTGCCCTTTTGTTGCTTTCATTTCATGATCATCAGCATCATTTCTTCTTCTAGTTCAGCAATAAAATGCCAGTATCCGCCAATGTTAGGTTAAGAAAAATAAACGGACCTTTGCAGGGAAACCGCAGCCTTTAATCTACTGAAGAAGACTGTCAAGGATTTTATACTTGAATATCTTTTAGGCTCTAATCGTAACTGTGTATTACATGACTTGCACCAGCTAGACTCTAGTGACTACCAAATTTCAAGGTCACCTGATGGACGTAAATTGACTGCTTCAAAAGTCTAAAGCTGTTTTGGTACCGAGGCAAACGAAACTGCCCTTATGGACTTGAAGCAGATTAGGCCCCTGCCTGAATCATGAAATATTAATACTGCAACGTTGAATCTGTTAACTATTACAAGCGTAAACAATTTCCCAAAAAAAAAAAATTTCTTGCTAAAGTATCCACCTTTAAAGTAACACTAATTATATGTCTATTAACAACCACTTGTATTTATTACGTAAACATCTTTCAATCCAATTGGTTGAGCCAACCAGTCTGGTTGCCACTACAAGATTCCGAATAGAATGAATACGCTGTGCCAAGTGATTTCACAAGCATGACCAACCTATATAACTCAGAAGACAGCAATCATAACTGGCATGATAAATGAGCCATTGAAGCAGAGGCCAAGGTGCCAAATATATAGGTCAGTCCCCTTAAGATATGAAGCAACTCTCAAGATGAATTTATCAATAAATCCCATGGATTAGAACTATGCAACTAGATGATGGATCATACCATCCACCACCAGCAAGCCTTTTAAATAATTCCGGGGGGAATTCCTCCAAGTTACAAAGTCTGAAATCAGAACATGGCCAAGGGCACAGCACAATCAATATAATTCTAGAAAGTGGTGAAATAGTACCAAGTGCTACAAGTTCACTCACCAGAAGTGCCGATTAGATTTATAGCAACATACCAACTGGTCTTTTGTAGGCTCGTGACAAACTGTCAAAAGAATTCCACATGATTTTGCTGAATAAAGCCCACAAGTTCATTCTATTTTGCAAGGAGCCATTCTATTTGTTGCCTTAAAATTGCCAAGCATTTCAGCCACACTTCTGCAGCGACACTCTTTTCCAGGCCGGATGACATCCCCATAAACTGCCATTTCAATTATGTCAAGCTCCCTATCTGAAAATATTGAAACAAGTGAACATTCAACGAAGAGTCCATTGATGAATCAAGTTCTGAATAATACAGAAGACACAGCAACCAGTATTATGACCAATCAAGCGAAATAGTCGAGTCAGAAAACTGGGCACGTAAATCTGAATAGAAGCAGCTTGGCAAACAGGCTTCAGCCAGAACCTAACAATATCATTTGGATAGGACAAAACAACCACAAACTTGATATCTGTTAGTTCTTATTGTACATGTGAAGTACTTTAGCACCCAATTAAACTTCAAGTCTGACATTATTCAAGTTAGAGATCACCAACAGATAAGATCAAAGCAACAACAAACTTGATACAGGTCATACAAACTCTATAGTGATTAAATCATTCCAGTTACCACCCACATGTATCCTCAAACACCATTAGCACCATTAGAAGCTTTCGAGACATCATCACGTGATGTTCTCAAACATTACAAGAAGAACAGTCAATTCTTTCAGGGGTAAAAGGAACAAACACCATAGGCTCCCTACCCTGAACCTCATAACAACACCATATGATTCCTCTTCCATGATCGTTTTATCGCAGATAAGCCTAGAATTAAAGTAGAAAATTCAAGGATCTCAACCATATCAAATGTGTTCATACTATTCATTTGCTTCATGTCAACGATACATGTAAAATTCTGAAAATTTGTCTATTCTCTTTAGTAGTATTGGCTTAATAAAAGGTCTAGTCTGGTGACGACATTTCATCACCAAATTTTATCCCTGTATCTCGACTATGAAGACACTAGTTGTTTCAGTTAAGGTTTATCACTCTTAAAACCACCAACTACAGATCAGCTAGTCTGCAGATTATGAATTCTCCTACCTCCTTAACATGACAAAAGCCAAAGTCAAAAGGTTGAACCTCAAATCTTACTTGGTATCCGTTTTTATTATTATCGTTTCCAATTTTCAAATTTGTGATTTTGGTTTTTGATCTTTTTAGAAAACAATATTATCTTCTGGGTGAAATAAACACATATGAGTATTGATATTAATAATATAAGGAAGTCCATATGACTTGACAATTAGGTTCTCGTGAGATTGAATGTTTCGTAATAAACAAAATTGCTCTTATTTTTTCCGAAACAAAAATGCAAAGACGATATCCTCATTCAGAGTTGCAAGCTCAGCGTTCAAAGAAAGTACTCAACAAATTTACTAACCAAACTTTGAAAATAAGCATCTTCTTGTTATAAAGACACTCCGTCACTCGCAAAGAAAAGAAAAGCAAACATACCAGTGAAATTGACATCACAAGAATAACCTTTTAACAAAGTTTTGTCAACCCCATCTCTGTCTGATTTATATCTGTTCACCCTTGTTTGCAGTATTTGACAATTTTCTTCCGTGGACTCACCACCTGCTGCGAACAAACACACAATCACAAACACCCCAGAACAAAAATCTATGAACTTTATGCCTCATGGGGTTCAAATTTCCAGAAGAAAACCTCGTCCACAACTCGATTCGTAGTTTTTAGCGACTTTAAACGAAAAGTGAGCTTCTATGCGAAAAGACTGCAACTTTATGTCGACTCACAAAACAGAAGTTCAACAAACCTTTGGAGAAGGGAACGATGTGGTCGTACTGGAAGCAGAGGCAACCTTGGCAGTTGCAGAAACGTTTGCAGACAATGTTGCCGGCAGAGTCCTTGCGCCACCTTTCAGGGTGTCGACCTGGGACGATTTCCGCCTTTGCCCAGCACATATTTTTCACCAATCTGTCGAAGAACCTGGGCCTCTCCTCTCCACCGTCGCTGATCCCGCCTCGGCCACGGCGGGGTGATGGTGGCTGAGCAGGAAAAGCGCTCATCTCTTTTGTATCCCTTAGATACGCAGCGTTTTCTGTTTGCCAAATTTTGGTCAACAAGTGGTGGCAACTGGCAAGCCGGTGCATCTAGTAATTAATATTAATATAAAGTTCACTAAATATAATATGAAAATTCTGTACTGAACTGTAAATTAATCTTATTCACTAAATTTGATTTAAAAAATACAAATTTTCTTTCTTGCTATGTCATGTAAAATTTCTATTTCTGAATACAGTTTTGAAATCTTGTAATTTAAATTTAGTATTATGTTTATTTATAAATAATCAACAATTGATGACTTCAAATAGAGTTTTATTATAATAATAAATTGTGTTCTTTAAATTTGATGTAATTAATATTTTATTGAAGAATTTAAAAATATAAAATTTATCTATTAGTCTAATTTATCAAATAATTGCAAAAATCTTTCAAACTAAATTCATCATATGAACAAAGATTTTGTTTTCATGAGACTAATCCAAACATATATGTAATTCCAATATAAATAAATGTTTTGGCTTGCATCTGTATGACCATTTCTCTGGCAAAACAAGTACAGCAGACTGCCACCTTTTACGTACGTCCAAAGATAATACAAACATCAATGATCAAATAATAAGAAAGTAGTAGCTACAACAGGTTCAGATCGATCACTACAATGCCTTTGTAACGCGAGGAATTAGTGGCAAAACATCGTAGTCTCCATCTCCAACAACTCTCACCACCTTGTTTTCTCCGGCAGACAAAAACATGTTAACATCCATTGCTAAGCACCATAAAGATGCAAGCTCTGATCCTCTATATTTTCCCGCAAACTTTTAGTTACCTCTTCTTCTGTTCATATCTTTATCTCTGTGTCTCTTTCTGTAAGATGCGGTTCAGCCCCTTTGAACATTCTCCAAGATATTTGTCAGTTTTCAGAATATAGAGATTGGTAAGTTCGTAACTCTTTGGTTACACGCAAATTAACCACTATGATCATATTACATTAAAATTAATTGCAAGGCAAATGTGATTTTATTTGATGCAGATTGGCTCTAGGAGGGTCCTTGGGAAAATCTTGTCTTGCATTGCAATAATATATGGGTGAGATTGATGCCAGACCCATTGAACGGGTACAAGTTGCAGTGACCCACTTTGGTGAGCAAGGTGAAAATCAAAAGAAATATCAGCATACTAGGCATAGCAGTGGTAGCAGTAGTGAGGTAAGATGTTGGCAAATAGTTCACATCTTCAACTCTTACGTTTTCTAATTGCTGGATAGATCAGGTGGAGTTAAAAATTTCAATCGTCATTTCTGGTTCTGAAATGTTTGCTACAACTATTTGACAAGTAACTGATTTAAGGCTTTTTAACGGGTTGTGATTAAATTAGGTTGGATTTATGCGTTTCCAGATATGGATTGTTCTTTTTATGGATATAGGCTTATGTTTTATGGTTTGTTTTAGGACCTTGTAAGGAAAGTCTCGAGTTAGACTGATCCTGAAAATGCTTAAGATACGTTTTGCTACTAAACGAGCAATATTCATCAGATTTGTTACTTTTGCTCATGTCTTGACAAAGAAACAGTTCGAGTGGTCATCATATTGTTCATTGTTTCTTTGGTCTCCAGGGAATGGATAAAGAGAAGGATGCTGAGAACCTGCAAAGAGAATTAGCCAATTTGAAAGTGCAGTTGGAGGCAAAGGACTCTGCTTACCTGCAACTACAGCTTAATCTAGAAAACCACCAGAAAGCTGCCGAGGAGCTTTGCACTCAGCGGAAAAATTCCGAGCGTGAGAGAGATGCCTGCATAGAGGAATTGACAGGAGCCAGATATAGGATCTGTGAACTTGAGTCCAAGGTGCATGAGATGGATGATCAATTCTTAGAAGCTGAAAAGATAAGAGAGCAACTTTCGTATGTTCTATGCGAGTTGAAGTCTACGCAAGGAGAGATGATGAGAATGGAATCAGAGCTTGCTGCTGCCAGGGACGAGAAGCTGATGGCACTGACTAAAGCAGAAGTGATCGAAAGTGCTGCAGCCATGGAAAAGGACAGAGCTCAAGATCTCCTAAATCATATCACTGAGTTAAACGAAACCATTTTCATGTCCAAACGGGCTATCATTGAAGCAGTAAAAGACAAGGCTGCTACTTTATCAAAGAAAGATGTTGAGGTAGAACTAGCAACAGAGAGAGCAGCTCAATCAGAGAAACAGATGGAAGAAATGAGAAAGCAAGTGGAAGACTTGGAAAAACAGCTATTGGAGAAATGTTTATTAATTGATTCCCTGCAAATGGAATTTAATCAATCAAATGGAAAAGTAAGTTCACTTGACAAAGGTGTAGACGGTGAAATAAATGACATGAACCAGCTTAAGGCAGATCTTACAAGCAAAGAAGAAGAGAACTCTGAGCAGACATTCCACATTGAGGCATTAGAGACTGAACTGAATCGGTTAAAATCAGAACTAAAGAATGCAAATGATGAGGCAAGCACATTTAACCATGAAGTCCAAATGCTCACAACTGAATTGAAGAAGGTCAAAACTGAAATGTCCCAAATCAAGGAACGAGAAAATGAAGCACAGGTTGAGATAGCACTGTTGAAATCTAAGCTCCATCGAAGGGGGACGAAACTTGCAGCAGCTAAGGCAGTTGAGGCAAGAGCCGTGACGGCCAAGTCGGGGTCATTTCGTGCGGTTCAGCAGATAACAGTTGAAGCAGAAGAAGTTAACAAGGAGAATCAAATATTAAAGAAAGCAACAGATAAATTAACTGAAGAATTTGATGAGGTTAGCCTGATTGAATCTCAATGTGAGATTTCCTCTCAGATTACGGAAGAGTCGAGAGCTGGAGTTGAGAGAGTAGATGAAAATCATGGCAGTATTACAATATCACTCGACGAATACAAGTCCTTGATTAGAAAAGTTGAAAAGGTCGATCAATCTCTAGGACAGGATCAGGTGGAAATGCTGAAGGAGTTGCATGCTGCGGTGGCAAAAATCATGGAGCTCAGGACTCGAGCAGAACAAGCTGTTACTAGAGCAGACGCTGCTGAGAAAGCGAAAGTATCACTCGAGGATCAGATAAAGCGGTGGCGAGAACAGAAAAAGAGAAGAAAGGCTGCATTAGCTGCACTGAGGGAGGAATCTTCGTCAAGAGAATCTCGTATTGTCACTTATGATAGTTCACCCAAAAAATATCTGCCGCTGGGTGAGTTTCTCAACATCAAATTTTAATCTGTGCAAGTAACTTTCAGAAAATTGATATTGTTTCCCTGAATAACCTTGAATGTTGTCTTTCAAACACTAACAAATGAACATATATAGGAGGTACTATTGGTTGTATCAGAAGATAAGAGACCTTATCTTTATAAACAGTTCTCTAGTGTTAATTAACTGAAATCTTTAGGCATGGATGTTCTGCTAGAAAATCAGATGATTATGTATTTCACGATAGGCCAGTCTTCCATGGCTAGCTCCATCATAGCATTTATTTCTATTCTGCAACCTTGATGGTTCATTGCTGAACTTGCCCATCTCTTTATTGCTCCAGAAACAAAAGTTTGAAAACAAGTTCACAACTAGCTCTAGCTATATCCTTGCATACTACTGCTTTACAAACTGCTTTTTGTCATTTTAAGTTGATAGCTACATCATTGATTGTTGTTTCATGTGAACTATGTTGGAATTTTATTCTTATTGTACATTTATTAGGTATTACTATTAAAATTAAATTTTAAAAAATTAAAATTTGATCCAATATGAAAATAATAAAATAATTCAATAAATGATCTTATTAATATTAGAAAATCAGGGTGAGATCAAACACTAAACTTTTTGTATGATTTTACGAAAGTCAATATCACTTGAAATTCTATATTATGATTAACATATAATATATAATAAAGATGAATCTTAATTCTTACCTTATTGTGAAATTTGATCATTTTCTTGTCGCTTTCCTCAATTATTTTTTAAATTGATTCATCTCAATTACAGTACACACAAAAGTGGTATTCACAGAATGTGTTGAGAAAACTTTACAACTGTTGTAGAAAGAGTTAAGTGAAAGTGTTAATTCCCTTATAGCCTAAGCCCGTTTACAATATAGGTTTTGGAAATTTTAATAATTTAATTAAAAATAAATTCTAATTTTAATGAAACTTTAATTAGAATTAAGTGCTCATTTTGTCCAAATAAAATTCAATATCTCATAACAATCCTTATTCATTAAATATTTTATCTTTAATTATAAAGTATCTCAAACTTTACAATTAAATTCAACTTAATTAAAATACCTTTTTCCTTTTCATTCCGTTCTTTTTTTATGACTTGTTAGGTTCTTAAATATGTTGACAATGGATATAAATTATAACCTTAATCATATTTAAGATTAGATAAATTAAACTCTTTATTTTATGTTTAATTCTTTGACTAAACAATTTATATCTGTAGATCAAGATTGACATCTAGCAACTTATCATTACCACTTAAATATTTAGGAATGCCAAAATGAAAATTGACTAACATTTTTGTGCATAATTTTTCTATATAATTGAATCATTTTATCATACAATGTTCCAATTAGACATAAAACATGATATTAATGTTTACTATATATTTGAGTCCAACCACATTATTTCTCCACCATTAGTAATTGATTCAATTAATGATATTTAAAACTATTTTTAAAGTATCATTCCACCTTGACCGTGGATCTTTTGAATCAATACTAATTAAGAACAACAAAACATTCTATTTAATTACTTTAGGGTGATGAATCCTATATTGATCACTTAATTACCTCCATACAGTTTATATTATATCCAATGACTACTGACTAAGCTACCCTTGACTAGAATAAGTCATAAGTTAGTATCAAAATATAGCAATTCTTATATGAGATGCTTTGTTGATCTCAAGTCAAAAAAAATTCTAGTATAATCATCATAATAACAATTTTCATAGACATAAAAATAATGTTCAAAATGAAATTCTTATTTGTGATCAGTTCAATGAACTTGTTCTTTAACAAGTACCTGCATGTTTATTTAAATATTTCCATATTTTTGTCTATAAGATCGACTACTTTCTTTATAAGGAAGAAATATAATGTAGTCTTTTTATATGTTTAATCTCAATAGAACAATGATTAAGAACAACTTAGGGATAATATATAAATGACATATGAATCTTTGTAATTTTGATATCATCATATCATTTTCAATGTAAATTTATCAAATGGACTTTATCACATACATCTAAATATGTATAAGATAAAAAATATATTTAAATAATTATGTGAATAATTTACAACTAACTGATTGGTTATAGGGTATAAAACAACAATTAAATAAGTTGAAGTCCAATAAGAAAATGACTCTTTATTAATATGGATCAAGCTTATTAAACCTATGATAAATAGGTATAATAAAGTTAATATAAATAAAATCCCCTACACCTGTTTAAGTAAGTTTCACAGACATCTAGTTTTCTCTAATTTATTAAGATATATGTACATTAAGAAAGGTGAAGAAAAAACTTACAAACATTTTTTTAAGCAAATTCTTTAAAGAATGATCTAAAGTTTCACCAACTTGTTCAAAGGTCATCATGCTTACTCAAAAGTTGTAATAGCTTAATTACATAAAAAATCATAATGAAACACATATGCTTTTATATTATCTTCGTTTATACAAGTTTATAATTGAAATTGGGCTGATTAATAAAATTTATGTTATATATAAAACATGTTATAAAAGTAATTTCATAATTATATAGATAAATAAAGATTTTCTAATTTCTCTACAAGGCAATAAGAAAAATTAATATGTTTTTGTTTAAATGCATAGTATATTTGTTACATGGATTAGTATCTATATGATATCAATACACATATGGTGCATGTTACACATGTGTCATAAACGCTAGAGTATGTCCCCACGCATTTGACACTAGTTGCATGTGTTCCACGCATTTCGGCAGCACATAGAGTGTCACACATATAATACATGTATGATTGTTGCCACGTGTATGATGACATCAATACTCTACAGGTCAAAAAATCCAAAATTATAGAAATTATAAAATCGCCTCAAAATTATTTTGGATCATTTTTGTAGTCTAGTGAATTAGACTTATAGATAAGTTATGTTGAAATAAGTTTAGCTAAAGTTCAACCTAAAAATTTTCAAATTTCTTAATCCTCAAGTATAACATAAGCTTAACTTTTAAACTCGAATCCACCCATTATAAAAATTTTAAATTTAAACCCAAACAATAAGTCCAATTCATTATAACATACTAGTATTGATTCATGCCTTAGCTTATTAAATTATGTAAATATTGAATAAAAATACTTGATCATTTTTAAATAAAAATCATAAAATCATTCAAAAATAAAAATAAAATTTCTTACAAATCCATAATTATAATTAAATCAAATAAATAAATATAAAAATATATAATCATGGACAAGGAAAAGCCATCTATTCTTATATCTGTTAGTATAAAAGTTTAAAAAAATCATGTACGACTTGTGAATTATTGAGTAGAATGTGTTATTTAAGCAACAAAAGGTTTAGACCTAAACATCTGCTTAATGAACTATTAAAATAACCATAGCAAAGGAAATTTGAACAATGTTTGATAAAGGTATAGAGTTTCTTTCAACGCTAAGATTAAAACTATTATGAAAGAAATATATTCTTATGATACACTAGGGGTTAGGAGAGTGAGAGAATATATCACTAAAATGATCAATTTATAAAGTAAACTCAATGCCTTAAATATAATCATTTCTGATACTTGCATTGTTTACTAAGATCTAAATATACTACCATCATAGTTTGGTATCCTTGTTACCTACAACTTACAAGATGAAGCCTGGGACATTCACTCCATCATTACCTATTGCGTAACAGTGGAAGCCAAAACTAAACCTATAAATTTCAAAGGTAAATCTCCCAAACATCCTTGATTTGAAGAACCTAGATAAATAAGTGGTGTATGGAATCCTCATATATCATAAAGAATATTAAATACTTCTTTTGAAAGAAGAGAAGTAAAAAAAAAAACATGATTGCATAAAATACAATACCTGAAAGGAGAAATATAAACTATTAGGTAACTCTTTAAGCTTTTGGTGTTCTTAAATGTAACATTGTTATAGTCTTATCAAGTTCTTAGTAGCTAAATAATATAGTTTCTTATCATGTTTCTTCCACAATGCAAAGATTAATATCTAGGAGATAACCAACTAAGGATAAGCCAAAATTGTTAGTTGGCAATAATGAAGAAGTGAGTTTAGATTTTATAAAAGTTATTTGTTCAAACCTTAATGCTAGTTTTAAACTTATATTATATAACACATTCTATATATATCATCTTTCAAATGAAATTTGATCTTTGTATCTTTTTGGATAAAGAAGGTTATATTTGTGTAATAAAAAATTCTATTATATAATTATCTTTTATGTAAAACATATTGGCACAACCTTCTTATCACATTGTTTACATAAAATATGTTTAACTCTTAATTAAATCTATACTTCTTCATATATATTATTGAAGAGATTATTAGTAAATGAACTCTGATAAAGGAAAAATCATTCATGTTGTGGCATAAAACAATGGGTCACATCTCTAAAGAAAGAGTTACAAAATTAATAAAGGAAACATTATTCCAATTCTTAATTTTGGTGATCTAGAGACATTTATTGCTTTTTGTAAAGGCAAATTAGCCAAAAGAAAGAAAAAGGTCAACTTGTAGTTCTGGTTTTCTAGTTTTCTAAAAATTATTCAAACAAATACTTATGGCCCTTATTCTCCCGCCATCTATAATTCTACATATTTTTATGACTTTTATTAATGATTTTCATCATTATAGGTAGTTATTTTCAATTAAAGAAAAGTATGAATTTCATGATAAATTTAAGATATTTAAGGCTGAAGTTGAAATTCAATTAGGAAAATCAATCAAGATTGTAAGTCTAATCTTGGAAGCGAGTATTATGGCAAACATGAGGTTTCTTAAAATGAAAAAGGCTTGTTTGCTAAATACTTGGATACGTATAGATTATTAGCTTAGTTTATTATATTAGGTAGTTCTGAACATAATGATATAGACAAAAGGCAAAATCACATATTAAAAGATTTGATGAGGAATATGTAGAGTAAGAACTAGCCTTCCATATTATCTTTAGGGAGAGGCAATTAAGATTACTTTATACATTTTAAATAATGTCTCAAGAAAATTAGCATTTAAAACACCTTTTTAGTTATGAAAAGTTCGAAAACCTAGTCTTATCTTTGAGTTTGGGGCTGCCTCGTTAAGGTATGTTTGTATAATCCTTTTGAAATTACGTTCACATTTTATTCCTTACTATTTTATAAGTTATGCAAACCACACCAAAAGGCTACTTATGTTACTATAGAGATGGAGGATCTAAATTTATGAAATAAAAATAATTAAGTTTCTATGATAGGATGTGTAAATAAAATTCGTCCTTATCACATTTTTTAGGGTAACATACTTAATACTATTATAATTTTATACTTTTCATCCATTTAGTTAGGGTTAGTATGTTGTATACTTAGTGTCATTTTAATATGAGACTAATAACCTATATAGATACAAATTAAGGTTCCTATGGTAGAAGATCATATTAAACAATTTCAATTAAGGAGATCAACTAGGATGGGGAAGTCTTTTATTTCATCTATTATATAGTTTATCTTGGTGATCATGATTATAATATTGGACATGTTATTGATCTAGTTGCTTCTTTAGAAGTTGTTTCTAGTCCTCATCCAGATTTCTAAGGGATGTAATGAAAAAGACATACAATGTATGAACTGTACAAGTTAACAATAGCATTGATTAACTGAAGGAAAGGGCTCCGGTATATAGAGAAGACCTTACCGTTTAAAAAGTAACCATAGAAACGATGGAATCCACTATTTCTTTATCCATTTCTCCATTCATTCCTTTTAGGATCAGTAGTGGTCGTACAAACTATACCGATGGTATGGACGAATCCCTTTCTTCATAAAAATGCGTAAAAGATGTTAGTCGCACTTAAAAGCCGAGTACTCTACCGTTGAGTTATCACACATCCTAGATTAAGTAAAGACTCTGGGTTTCCAGCAAGCCACTGCTACATCCATTTCATTAGGAATTAATGATCTTTTAACAATACCTTCTAAGAGATGGCTAGTCCAAGATGCTGAAGAGCCAAGGATTTTTCACATCTTTTCTTGTGTCGAAGATTCAGAAGACGAATAGAATAATAACCTTTAGAATCCCTTGTTCGCCTCATTTATATTTTTCTTTTTTGTTTACTTATCTTACGCTTAGTATCTAGTCAAATTGTATGCTATTAGACTAAAAAAAAGCTATTGAAAAGGTAGTCTTATTCCAAACCCTAATTATGAAATCCCTTCTCTCCTACTTCACACCTTGGAACGCACTGTTCTTATAGAGAGAGAGGTGCCTTCGCATCTTCTTAACCCGAAATGGCTGGGAAAAGGAAAGGTTCCTTTTTTAGGGTACTCCCGGGAACTAATCCGGTGGAGATAGGGTGGGGCCTGTAGCTCAGAGGATTAGAGCACGTGGCTACGAACCACAATGTCGGGGGTTTAAATCCCTCCTCGCCCACAACCAGCCAAAAAAGAAAGGACCTTTCCCTCTGGAGGTAGGAAAATCATGATCGGGATAGCGGAACCAAAGATCCCCTTCGTTACATGATTTCTTCTTCATATAGATAGATATGGGATCTATAGGGCAATCACTTAGAAATACATTTTGCACAACAACCCTTCTTATCTGATAGAAAAGGATCCCATGATCCTGAATCGATCTTACCTAGGATCGCAAATCCAAAGTTTGTCTATGAAGAGCAGATCTAATTATATTAGTGTTTATATTTCTTCTGTGTAATACTAATCGATAGGGCCTCGTTGGTAAGTGCTACAAGATCTCGTACATTGGAACCTATGGTTATGGACCCGAATCCATTAGTATGGAACATTTTCTTTTCCAAGTGAAATCCCCTAGTATAGGAAAGAGTGAA
>JANIHZ010000006.1:57315886-57328107 GCA_027478365.1 Erythroxylum rufum | reverse complement strand
ACATCCAGGTTCTCTCCTCAAAGATTCAAACTCCACATATCTTCCGTCTACATTTGTTCCTTCTGTGAGAAATAACTTATTACTCCGGTTTGTTCATTGGAAAAGGGTATAAGAGACTGCAAAATCTCTGCCTTTCAAAATTAAAATTTCAGCGGAATCTTTTTAATAGTTTGCTGATAAAAAGATACATGTCATTTGATTATAAGAGCCAATAGCGTCCATAGTCTGGTGGTTCTGAATGTTAATTCTATTTCAGAAGGGGAAGATTACGCTAATACGGAATGCTGTAGCTCCCTCCCATCATGCATATGAATTGGGCCAGAGCACAAATAGTGTTTTACGAGTCACAAGAGTGATCCATCGGGAAAAGTTATTTGTAGCCCACATCGTAGGGGAAGCTGCTTACTGCCTACTGGCTGGTACCTTCTAAGAAAAAACATAATGGTGCCTAAAGAACAACGATCAAGAATTCTTAGTATTATAAAAAAAGGACATACAGTATGGTGCAAGCGACGGTTTTATCTCCACTCCTCTCTCATATGACGCAGTAACAGTTGATTTGTTGCTTACTCATAAACATGAGCTAAAATTACGTGTGCTAGCACGGCTGGATGCTATAAAATGTCAAACATAGACGTTAGAATCTTGAAGCATAGCAGGCGTCTTTCGATGCTCTTTTTCTAGATGCTAATATTCTTCTTGGACGACGATGGACATAATAAAACCCAAATGTAAATCAAGACAACTAATGAGGTTATGATCAAGGCTTGAAGTTCCCTCTTTCTTTCTTTCTATCATCCAAATATAATGATGTGATATACGATATTAGAGAATAACACTTCCAATTTTATCACTTTTTCTTGTGCTGATACGTTGCTGAGCTCTTCCCCTAAGTTTCGAAAGCATAAGGTGTATTTTCAATTGGAAGTTTGCGCGCGTTTCAATGGATTCATGCTTCTCCTGCAAATTGGTCACGTCGATGGATATGTCTAGACATATATAGGGAGACGAAGACAAACAATAGTCTTTACAGCCTCTAAATTTGATTAAGATGCTGCCACCATTTGGAAGTCTCGTCAGAATTTATATTTTATTGTTTCCATTTGAAAACTACTGCTTATACTATTCAAGCCTATCCTTATCCTTTGTTTTTGCATATACGTACATCTATTTTTTATGAATTAATTACAACTGCACTTACATGTATGTTAAGCTTCTTTTCAACAATGACACGCCATTAACTTATAGTTTTGGTGCCCATCATCTGATTCAATTAACAGTAAGTTGTCTAAATGTTTATTTGAAAATTACTCTTGTTTACCGAAATAAAAAAGAAAGCTGAAAAACCCTTCCTCTTTTTTCTTTTTTTTTTCCCCTTCTTCTTATTAGAGAAACATAGAAATAAGTGAGTATATGTGACTTTAGGTATCAGATTGGATTATTATTAGTTGTTTCTCTGGGTCAAGGGTCAAAGGTTGCCCACACGTGGGGGATGACGTTTCGGACTGCAATCAAGTCGTTTAACATTCATAAATGTCATAATGGGATGGCTTCATCAGTTTCTGGACGTATAATGATTTTCACACTCCACTAACTTTGGTCCAAAATTGTTGCTGTTGCCGAGTACAAAAATATTGACCAAAACATAATTTAACCAAGTTTGAAATGTTGACTTGGAAAAATAAGCCTCGTTAGTAATAACACGTGTGCCGAATTTTTATGACTCCTTGAAATTTATCATTACAATATTCTTCTAATTTAACTTGTTCTGATGGCAGGGAATTATTTACTTGTGTTGATAATATCTATACGAGAGTGTCTTATATTAAAAAAAGAGGAAAAAAAGATTAATATATAAGTATAGTGGGCTACTCTATCTATTGCCAATTAGTTTTAGAATGGAACTTCACTTGAGCTTCTGTGTGGTCTAACTTTTCTTCTCGTATGGGCCTGTAGGCTTATTCTAAATTTCACATGATATCAGAGTAGGTTTGGTACGGATTATTAATTTTCCGATTATTCGTCTAGATGTCAATTCCAGCGGCTTGATCCGGTTACCACTGTGTTTATTTCAAGTGACAAGTGGATGTCCAGTCTCAATTTCACTTAAGGGGGAGTGTTGATAATACCCATATATAAGCGTCCCATATTGGAAAAAGAGGAAGAAAAAGACTAACATATAAGCCTAGTGGGCTACTCCATCTATTGCCAATTAGTTTTAGTGCCTGTTTGAATGGGCTTATATCAGTAGAGCTTTTGTCAATAGAGCTTCTCTGAGAAAAGCTTTTCTAATAAACTAGTTAACTGTTTAGCTGTCAATTAAAATAACAGTTTTTTTGAAAGAGCTTCATATAGTATAGACTGTTTGACAAAGATAGATTAGGGATTTAGCAAGGATTTAGCAACGACAGGGACAAAAATGAAACCAACAGATCGAGAAATGGAAGCAACAGATCGAGAAACATTATAAACGTAAGTGACGAAAAATAATCTACTCGAAAAAGCTAAAATGAGGGGCTTTTATGAAAAGCTTCAAATTTAAGCTTCTTAAAAAGCTGTATTTTAGCTTCTAATTCTATTAAAAAGTAGTTTTATATTTTAAGACCAGACGCTTATTTTTCTTAAAAATAGCTTTTGCAGTAAAAAAGGTGCTTTTGCAGTGAAAAAGCCCTCCAAAAGCTCAACCAAACGGATGCTTAGAATAAAACCTCACTTGAACTTGTGTGTGATATAACTTTCCTTCTCATGTGGATCCTTAGGGCATTGCAAATTTCACAACCTATTTATATGGAATAAGGGTTCTTGTTAGATAATCTCAAAATAAGATAAAATAACATGCCAAGGGAAAAGTAAATGTTTAACAAGAGTAAAAAAACCTACATTTTATTTCCAATTTCTATCCTTCTATATTAGAAATTATTTCTACTAAGCACCAGACCAAATCCTTGATGGTTGAGGTAAGGTTGGCTTTTATTGAAATATAAGTGAGAATTTGTTTTATACGGAAAGAATATATCATCTTGAACATGCATAAAAGCTTTGTGAGTTACTCATTTTATTATCAATTAATTTTAAGATAAAATCTCATTTGAACTTATATGTGGTGAGCTGTGTTTTCAGAACCAAACCGGACCGGCCGGTCCGACCGGTTCAAACGGTGACCAGTCGGCTATCTAGTTCGGTTCAACCTAAAAAATCGGTCTTAAATTGGACCAGTGTAAACCGGTCAAAACCGGTAGGTTAAAACTGGTTAATTGACCGGTTTTTGACCGGTCGGACCTGTCCAGTCTGACCTGTCCGACCATTGGTTCAATTAATTTTATTTTTTTATTTTTTAAATATTTTAAATATTATATATAATTATTGCATAATCATTACGTCACACTGATTTAACCGATGGTTGAACCGATCGAACCGATCAAACTGGTAACCAGTAAGGTAACCGATTTAATAACCGGTTCGAGTTTCAAAATACTGGTGCTAAGTTTATTTGTTTAACAACTTTGACTTGATGAAGCTCCACTTGTTTAACAGCTTTCCGATAAGGTATACCAGAGGTAATTAATGTTAAATTTAATATTAGAGCGTTAAGTAGAAGATAAGGAACTTGAAAAATGTGGAAAGGGTGGCTGAGAGTTATAGTGACATTATGTATAACATTTATATATAAAAAAACATGAATGATGCGTTAAGATAATTCCAAAGAATTTTGTTCTTGTTGTTGGTTTATGACGTGGTGACTAATAATATGTTGAAATGTAGTTTGTCACACTATTGATTCCGATATGATTTATAAGGACTTCAAGATTTACGTTAAAGAATCAATTTACAGCTTTTTCGCCCCCTTTCTGGTGCGTTATCATTTATTATAACAACTAGAAGAATATGCTGAATGCCTGATAAATATTAGTGTGTCAACTTGAATGATCTACAAGGGGCATCTTACTATTTGACTATTTAATTATTGGTTTATTCCCTTTATGTTGATCTCTAAGGTTCTACTTTAATTTAGATGTAGGCTTATAAATAAACGAGGCAGTGTTATATATATTGAAATACAAAATCCAACGCTTTTCAAACCAGAAGTTTGACTCTCTGCACTTGCAAGAACATCATTAAACCGGGGCTTCTTATTTAGAGATCTTCCCGATTCTCCAAGGAGACACTGATGCGATAGGAAAAGCTTTTCCTCTTATTTGCTTTAACCTTTTTTTTGTTTTTTTAAAATGTATGAAATTATATTATTCCTAAATAGGATTAGAAATGTGATGTGGTAGGAGAAGTGAAAGGAACGTCACAACTAAAACTATATCTATCTTCACCCTCTTTGATGACTAAAAGGTTGACAAATAGGAGGGGCCTCGTTTTGACTTTGATTTCGCATTCATGATTACTATTGTCTTATTTCGTCTTTCATTCAAGGCTACAAACCCCACGGGCGTGGAACTGTCTTTCCCTTAGCCGTCAAGTTAAATCCTACTGTAATCTTACTTCATCACGGGGTGACTTACTGACACGTGTTCCTTATTAAATAAAACAAAAGATGAAAGTGGAGTATACCTTAGGCCCGTCTAATTTCATTCCTATTTTTTAAATTTATTCTTTTCTTTTTTTCTTTTTCGAATTTAATAAAGTCCAACAAATATTCATGAAATTAAACATCCTTTTCCCTTTATCACTTAAGTAAAAATTGTCGATTTGAACTGAATTGTTAAGATTTTAAAAAATTAGTCACTCAGTTTAAAAATTTTAAAAATAAATACAAAATTTTAAAGGTTTAAAGTTATTATAAACCAAGCAAAATCAAGAAGATTTTGGTGTTGGATAAAATTACTTAAAAATTATTATATATAATATTTGAAATTCATATATATATAATATAAACCAATTAACAACAACAACAATAAGTAAGAATTTTGTGAAATATGAGAAAATCAAATAGTATACAGCCTAACTAAGCTTTCTACTTACCACTTTGAGTGCTTACGTAATATATTCTATACCAAAAATGTCGATTTCATACCATAAATAATAATTAAACATTTCATATGATAATTTCAATAAGAAGAATTTATTAATGAAGTCAAGGTGTCAGTCTAAAGTTTATACTCAAAGCTTTCAAAGTTACCTAACCTGAAGTAGTTGGCTAGCTTTGGAAGCCAGGCTTTTTTTCATGTTCTTTCCACGAAATTTCTAGGCACCATCCGCGAACCAGAAGCTGGTTAAAGTTTCTTTGGGATAAATATATATCCATCTGTGGTACATAAGTACATGTCCAACGATCTAAAACCATGATTGATGTATTACTCAGTATTTTTGGCAAACAAACTTTAATATCTGATGAACTATAAATTGTCTTTTATTGCGACGACTCAATAATTCTGTAATATATAAATTGTCTTTGAAGAGGCATTCTAAATGCAAACTATATATAAGAATAGTCATAACACGTGCTATCTTGATAGATTTGGTTTTAATGATTTAGGATTAGTCTGAAATGTATCTCAAAGACCGTTAAGAACTTCATAAGTTAGTTCACTGTAGTTTCCAGGCATTTTATGTACGTAATTATGCCTTTCGTGAGAAAAGTCGTTGCTATAAACTCATGAGAAAAAGAAGTCGGATTTGCAGTAAACTATGGATTAATACTGCTACAATTATGTGGGTTTATTAGTTCATATTTCTTAATTTATTAAGTTTAATTTGCGTGCATTTCTGTTATTTGACGCCTCCCGGTTAAATGCAGATTCTTGGTTGATCAAAAACATGCTTACCAACCAAGAAAGTTCACATTTTTAGCATGTAACTTCCAGCTCTTGTTCAAACTTGTACAAATGCCAAAGCGTACAGATTAAGAAGCAAAATCAACACTTGAGAATCTGGAGTCAAAATCCCGGCAAAAATACGCGAACCCGTCAACTTTGGCGGCTTACCCAGCCCCTTGCTTGCTTGCTTCTATGACTCTTCTTTCAAGTTCCAACCCACGGAACACACCACACAATAGCCTTAAACCGTGTTCTAAAAGCGGACAAGTTTTTATTTATTTATTTATTTAATCTGCAGAACTTTTGTAGGTTTCAGTATTTGGTCATATCATAAATTTCATTTTGAATAGAATTTTCCATGTGTATGTGGTTATATTTCTAATCGGAAAGGTCAGTCCTCTCCATCAGAAAAAGAAAAAAAGTTAACTTAAAGCAGACAACACCCCATATGATAACTTACACTATTCTACATTTCAAAACATCAACTGAGACTATTGTGTGGTTAATATAACTAGTACAATTTTTTTTGTTTAACTAATAAGGGTTACTATTAATAAAACATATAAAAGTGGCAAGCATTTCTTCCAAGTTTGGTTTGGTCTACCTGCAGGCCTCGAGCTTCAACGACATTCCAAAATCTTCAACTTTAGCATACTAACGAATGTCTATATCCCATTTGCTTGTGTTCGACGAAATTTACTTTGGTGGAATTGTAGACAAGTTATTATAACTCTGAATTTCCACCAAGAAACAACAAAGGTGTATAGAAGAAGTAGGACGAAGAGGAGAAGAAGGCGGTGCAGGACTGATCATGACAGAGGACGATAACGATTTATGGCGACTTCTGTTATTTGCACTCTTTCTATTGATTACAGGTACGATGTGAGGCAGTTATCTTTCCATTTACATGGTGATCGTGTTCTTTCTGACTCTGGATTGATTCTTCAGTAAAAATGCTCGAAGTCCGGTTCAAATTACATGATTGAAGAATTGTTCTTGGAGTTCAGTTTTCTGAGAATTGTATCTAATGAGAATTCTGTAGCTGACCGTGGAACATGTAAACACATGCATTGGCTTTAAAAGTTCTAGTCTTTTTGTTCTCCTTTTCAGTTTCTTCATGTGTATGGTCAGTTTTGTAGTTTTCGGAGATGATAGATTATTTTACTATAAGTTTAGTTCAAGAATCTAAAACTCCCAGAAGCTTGTACGAATCTGTCTCTCTTTTCGATAAAGATTGATTTTTTATGTTTCTATGAATTAATTGCAGGAACACTATTAGTGGCCGGAGATTCTCTCGACACAGACAGACATGTCCTAGTAGACCTGAAATCATTTCTCGAAAAGGTAAACAAAGTGAACAGAGGACACTGGTCTGAGTGGAACCGTCAGAGCTCAAACCCCTGCAACTGGTCTGGAATCTTATGCACTTCGGATGGCTCAAGAGTAATTGGCATCAATCTTACAGAAAACTACCTTTCTGGTGAGCTATACGGCAACTTCTCTTCCCTGACAGCCTTATCTCACCTTGATCTTTCTAAAAACTCGTTTGGTGGTTCGATTCCAAATGACCTCAACAATTGTCACAACCTTGTTTACCTCAATCTGTCGCACAACATCCTCGACGGTAACCTCAACTTGACGGGTTTGAATAACTTGGAAGTCCTTGACTTGACCTTGAACAGGATATCTGGGGAAATTCAGTTCAGTTTTCCTACAGTATGTGACAAGTTGGTAGTTGCAAATATTTCTGATAATAATTTCACCGGTGGTATTCATAACGCCTTTGATAGATGTTCAAACTTAAAGCACCTTGATTTGAGCTCCAACCGTTTCAGTGGGAGTATGTGGACGGGATTTTCTAGGCTTAAAGAGTTTTCAGTGTCTGAAAATTTCATTAGTGGTGAAGTTTCAGGGTCCCTATTTCCAGAAAATTGTAGCCTTGAATTTTTGGACTTCTCAGTGAACAATTTTGGAGGTAGGGTTCCAGTAGAGATTTTGAAATGCAAGAATTTGACCAACTTCAATCTGTACGGGAATAAATTCAATGGGAAGATCCCTTCTGAGATAGGGTCAATTTCTGGTCTTCAAGTCCTGAACCTAGGAAACAACAGTTTTGATCGGGTTATACCAGATTCTCTTTTGAGTTTGAGCAATTTAATCTTCTTGGATTTAAGCCAAAATAAGTTTGAAGGTGACATTCAGGATATCTTTGGGAAATTTACTCAGGTGAAGTATCTTATGTTGCATGGAAATTCATTTACTGGTGGTCTATATACTTCTGGGATTCTCAAACTACCTAATCTTTTCCGGTTAGACCTTAGCTTCAACAATTTTTCAGGTGCGTTACCGATAGAGATTTCTCAAATGTCAAGTTTGAAGCTATTGATCCTTGCTCATAATCAATTCAACGGAACTATACCACCAGAGTATGGAAATCTTGCAGGTCTTCAAGCTCTTGATCTTTCCTTCAATCGGCTATCTGGGTCAATACCGAAGACATTCGGGAACTTGAGCTCAGTCCTGTGGTTAATGCTTGCAAATAATATGCTAACAGGTGAAATTCCACCTGAACTTGGGAACTGCACTAGCTTGTTGTGGTTAAACCTCGCCAACAACAGGTTGTCTGGGAGCTTCCCACCCGAATTGATGAATATAGGCGGGAATGCTACGGCACCATTTGAGTTGAACCGGCAACACCGACGTACCATTGCTGGTTCTGGAGAGTGTATGGCATTGAAGAGATGGATTCCTGCAGATTATCCTCCCTTCAGTTTTGTAAATAATATCCTTACTCATAAGACCTGCAGAAGCATTTGGTCTAGGATACTTACAGGGACTGGCCTTTTCTCAGTGTGTAGTGCAGGTTCTACAGTTCGAACCTTGCAAATATCAGGGTACATCCAGCTCTCTGAAAACCTGCTCTCTGGGACGATTCCTCGGGATATTGATAAAATCCAGAAATTCAGTATGTTGAATTTGGGTTTCAACAATTTTTCTGGGCAGCTCCCTCAGCAAATTGGACAGTTGCAACTTGTGGTCCTGAACCTCACAAGAAACATGTTTTCTGGTGACATCCCGAATGAAATTGGAAGCATAAAATGCTTGCAAAATCTTGATTTGTCGTATAACAATTTTTCTGGGACCTTTCCTACAAGCCTGAGCATGATATCTGAGTTGAATAAATTCAACATCTCATACAATCCGCTCATTTCTGGTACTATCCCAGAAACTGGGCAATTGGCTACGTTTGACAAAGATTCCTACCTTGGTGATCCGCTGTTACATCTACCAAATTTTATCAGCAACTCCACAAATGGCCCTCCCAAATATCCAAATTTTGATAAGGAAAGAAGAGAGCACAGAAAATGGGCCAACTTTCTGATTTGTGTTACCCTGGTTCTGGCTTTCTTGATCTGTGGAGTTCTGTCACTTATAGTGCGAATGTTAGCCAAAGGTCCATCAGCTGCACCCGGATGCCTCCTGGAGGATACCAAGTATCGCTACGATCAAGCAACGAGTTCTGGCAGCTCATCCACATGGATGTCAGATGCAATTAATGTGTTCCAGTTAGATAAAACAGCATTCACTCATGCTGACATCTTGAAGGCAACAGGAAAATTTTCAGATGGTAGAATTATCGGGAAAGGAGGGTTTGGGACTGTGTACCGAGGAGTATTGCCTGATGGGAGAGAAGTGGCAGTGAAGAAGCTACTAAGGGAAGGAACAGAAGGTGAAAAGGAGTTTAGAGCTGAGATGGAAGCATTAAGTGGAAATGGCTTAGGATGGCCACACCCGAATCTTGTAACACTTTATGGATGGTGCCTTGATGGTTCAGAGAAAATATTGGTATACGAGTACATGGAAGGTGGAAGTTTGGAGGACCTTATCTCGGATAGAATGAGGCTAACATGGAGGAGACGATTAGATGTAGCAATTGATGTGGCGAGGGCATTAGTGTTTCTGCACCACGAGTGCTACCCTGCCATCGTTCACCGCGATGTGAAGGCCAGCAATGTCCTGCTTGACAAAAATGGCAAAGCAAGAGTCACAGACTTTGGGCTTTCTAGATTTGTTGAGGTTGGGTATACCCATGTGAGCACAATGGTTGCTGGTACGGTGGGCTATGTAGCACCAGAGTATGGACAGACTTGCCAAGCCACTACGAAAGGTGATGTGTATAGCTTTGGCGTCCTGGCAATGGAGTTGGCAACAGCGAGGCGAGCTGTGGATGGCGGGGAAGAGTGTCTGGTGGAGTGGGCAAAACGGGTCTTGGGTGGATTTGGTAGAGCTATGATACCGGTTGTACTTCTGGGGTCTGGTTTGGCAGAGGGTGCGGAGGAGATGTGTGAGTTATTGCAAATTGGTATAAGATGCACAGCTGAGACACCGCAAGCAAGACCAAACATGAAGGAGGTACTAGCCATGCTAATAAGGATATCAGGCAGTAGAGATGATTTTATTTATAAATCTTCTCCCCCCTCATTGTGATATAATGTAATGTTCAAATGGATGAGTTGCAAGAAGATAATTGTCCATAAGTCTAGTCTAGGATGTCAAATTATTTACACTACCTTATACATCCACAGGTTTTTGCCTTTTTCTCAATCTTCATGTACACAGAATTTCATTCATGGATTTCACGAAGAATTCATTCAATTTTGTTCTTTAAGTCGGACAATTCCCTTTTAGATTTACGACTGCCTACGGAGATTTCAGCAGTGAACCAAAAACAAGGAAGAATTTTTGAATAGTAAGTTGAAGATATTTTCTCATTTATCATTCATAGTTAAATATGGTCAGCTATTTTTACCTTGACTCTCAATTTGGTTATTAAATCAACAATTAATTTTGTCTTTACTTTCAAACAAATGGTCAGCCATCAATCAGTTTTAGCTTTTTTTTTTAATAAATAATTTAATGATTAATTATCAATAAAATTTGTCTCTGTTTTCAACTATACAAATAAATATGAATTGTTTCAAATGAAATATGAAGAAAGAATTTCAAGTATGCAAACTAGATTTATTGACATTGTAAATGGTTTTAAATGCCTAGTTATATCCCATACTAATATTCAGTTGACGAGAAAACTTCCCCAGTCTCCTTAAAGATTTGGGAAGATAAAGTAATAGTCATACAAGAAATCAAAGATTTGAATGAACTATCATTGGAGGAGCTCGCTAAGTCTCCTCTCACTTAGGACCTGAGACTTAAAAGAAACATAAGAAAAAAGACGTGAATTATAGAAAGAATAATTTGACATTAAAGCTTCCTAAGAAGTGTCAAGTGAAGAGAAGCAAACATTTTTAAGTGGTAGTGATAAGGAAAAAATAGGATTCGAAAATGCATCAAACTTCTAACTATGGCCAATGTTGAGCAAGTTTTACTTAATATAAAACTCTCAGTATTCGTAAGTAAACAGATCGTAAACTTATAGTAATTGAGGTATCAAACACACAAGGAATTAGTTAAAACTAAATGAACTTAACTTTGTCTAAGGTTGTGAAATATGATTTGAGAGAAAATAAAATTCAAAAATTAAACAATCAAATAAAAATGAGGACTAAACCACTTAACAATTGAGATGTCACAATAAAACAAGGATGATCAAGTATGAAAGTATAGGATTCGTTCTATCGTCATTTTTCTCTCTTAACCATTTTTTATTCAATTTGGTGTTGATCCTAGATTTTCTAAGGGTTGATTACTCTCTCAACACCTAATCATTTAAGCCCAATTAATAATCCCTAATTGATTCTGAAATTCCAGATTTGCAATCTCTCGATCAACAAAAACAATCTATCATTTTCAACATGTTCTTAAGCAATATATATCGGATAATCGGGTTCTCACACATGATCTCTCTTTGTATGATTATTGATATGATCTTTGTGTGAATTATTAGGTTATTAACTCTCATTACTCAACCTAATCGGATTACTATCGACTCACTCTCTTGATTTATTGTCAAAGTATAGGCAAACATAAATATTACACCACCAAAAACATTTCATTGAAATAAAAAATGATCAAGTCAGAAAATGAGTCAAGAACAAATCCTAATATGAAATTAAAGCATCATCAATGTGTATAACATCTTCCAATCTAGTTTACATATCAAGTTTAATGAAAATAAACAAAGGAAAGAAGAAAGAACTTGATTTGGAGCTAAATTTGCAAAATGATGGATAACTAATGCTCCTCTTAATCTTCCTTGGATTAATCCCAGTTTGGTAAGATGGTGGCTGCTTGTCTTGGTCTCCTTTGTTCTTTTAAATCTTAGGGTTAATTTTTGTGCTTACTCAGGTCATTTTGTTCCAAAAATAGCCACAAAATGTCAAAATATATGAAATAGGTCATGTCTGGAAATTGTCTTTCACGACCATGACAGAGGGTGTCACGATCATGACACTATTAAATTTTCTTCTGTTAAGATCGTGACATAGGGTGTCATGA
>JANIHZ010000006.1:57285766-57300401 GCA_027478365.1 Erythroxylum rufum | reverse complement strand
ATTGTTATTATCTCACGAACGCAAGTTTTGCTAAAGAATCTTTTACAAACAAAAGTTTTCGTAATTCTGAACTGAACGAGTTTTATTCTGAAGAAGGGATTAACGAAAAAGTTTACACAATTCAACCCCCCTTTCTTGTGGTTTGATTATCATAATACTAACGTGTGATTCACTTCACACAAAACTCAAAAAAAATTGCAACGTGGATTTTCAGGTTCCGAGGAATTATTCAGTTAGGCTCAATAGAGTATAGCCACTGAGATCAGATATGGATTAGGGGTCGGGATCAGTTTGCACCTGCATATGTCTTCAATGATTTTGTGTTTTTGAGTTATGTTCCGCAAGAATTGTACAAAGTGTATGTGAATGATTTGGTAATGAAAGGACATTAAGATTGCAAGTATTTTGTATCTAAAATGGGTCCAAGTGACTATTGTAACACTTGTGAATGGAAATGTTTTTTAAATAAAGTGGGCCCGATTTGATTAATGATTTCCGCATACGTGTACATTGTTTTATGAAACACAAATTTGTATGACTTTTGATTGAATGATTGTTCTAGTAAGCCACCCTTGTGGGGTACGTACTCGGATATCACCATGATGTTGGGTATGTGTCCTACAAGAGTGGGGTGCTACACTATTTAAGTTTATGAAGTGTTATATACTTTACTCTTGTCTGTGAAATCTTAGTCAAGTTGGTTTGAGTTTAGGAAGCAAATTAGGTGCTGAAATATGTACCTAAATTGATTTTATAGCTACTGTAAATTCAGGTTGAACATGAAAAATTGTTGAGCTTATATATGCCTATTTTAGAGTGAGTTTTGATATTTGATGGTGATACTTTTAAATCCATATGAATTGATTGACCAAATGATAATTCAAAATGTAGTTACACCAATTTGATTATTATTTCATGTTTACATAAATGATAGAAATAGTTAGTGAGAAAATTGAGATGAAATGTGTATGCCTTGTCATTAACTTTATGACTCTTAACTTTTTATCTTCTTGAAATCAAAACTATTGTAAATTTTTATTTACTTTAATCTAATTTAAATGACCATTTAGATCTTAGATTGATAGCAAATAAAATTTGGAAGAGAACTTTAAATTTTGATTGAAAATAGTTGAAAATTGTTTTATTTCAAAAATTTATATTTGTGAAAGTAATGTATTTTGTTTTTGTTGGATAGTTTAGAGTTGTAAAACCACTTGAAACATGCTTGTATGGAAGATAGGTGATACTAGAAAGAAATTTAGTCATTAATGAAATATAAGTATAAGTTTTCTAGGCTAAGAATTTCATATTTGTATAACTTGGTTTCAACATTAAAATTTTCAACACTATATATTTTGGATGATTACTAGTTAGTGACAAAGAAAATAATTTTCCATCTCTTAAGTATTGATTATATGGTTCTAAGAATGTATTTTAAGTTTATTTTCTTAAGTTTTGTTGTAGCTTACTTATGTAGGTTAAAAAGGACATTATATGTTAATGCATTGACAATATTTCTACTTTAGGATATAATTTGTTTCACATAAGCAAAATCATTAGGATATAATTTGTTTCACATAAGCAAAATAATATTTCTACTTTAGGACATTATATGTTACTTTGTATCCCTTGAAGTGTAGAATCTAATGGTGAAGGTGTTAGGTCGTTTGGAGTACACTAGAAGAAGTTATCAATGTTCTAGTACCAAAAGGTCAGGAATTAAGCATGCTGTTTCAAAACCGTTCTTAATTTAATTGCCATAAATGTTATGGGAATTTAAAGAATATTTTGAGGCTATACAATTTTTTACAGATCTGGTTAGACTGGGATATAGGTTTCATTCTTGTTAGCCATTGTTCTCTCTCATAACTTGTTAAAACAATTATCGATTGAGTAATCAATTAAGAAACGGGTGACGAAGCTAGGCGAGGACGAAGAGAATGCTAACACGAACTCGATGTCCTTCTTGTTTCAAATTCAAGGTGAACCGAAGAGGAATACAACTTCGTTAGAGACCAAAGGTATGGTTTAACAATTCCTCTTGTAGGAATATAAACTTGATTATGATGCAAACAAAATACAAGAAGAATTAGCAATAATAGAAACGATCCTCATTATTATCAGATTTAAAATTTTTAAAATTTACCCGATCCGTAACATGAAATCCCTTCATGCATTTAATAATGATTTTGATTCACTTTTCAGATGAACAAAGATTCTATGGATGTTATCAAAAATATTTTTGTCTATTCTAAATTAACTTTTCAATTACTTTTAGTATTAAAAGCTCATCACCTATTCCAAAATATTCACATAACTAGAATTCTCCCCTGGGAAGGTATTTAGAATTCTCTCTAAATAATATAGCTCATATTCATGAAAAGAGGCATTGAAAGTTATATGTAGTTTTAGAGTTAGAGGATCATAACACTTATACTCTTTTAGAAAATTTGAATAGTCAACAAAGATATTATTTTATGAATATATCAATTTTAGTTTTTACCATATACAATATTTTTAATCTTGGTTTTTTCTACTGTATTATTCTCCATTTGAAGAAAATATATGGATGTAATCACTTCTAAGAAACAATCATCTTATAATAAAATTATACGTTTCTACATTAATATATAATATTTGGTCAATATACTAGATTGTTATAATCATGGCCTATAAATAAGCATAGCAAAATTGTCATCATATTGTTGGCCTTCGTAGGATATTCATCATGATCAAGCAATAAAAGAATTTACATTCTTGAAAAAGAAGATTCATATTCATTATCATTACATGCACTCTAAATATCATTTCCTTTTTAAATATTGTCCCTTGCTTCTTTATTTCCTTTGATACTCCTTTTCTTTTTTAAACCCCTCTTGGCCTAGTTTTCTTTCCTTTATCACTCTCTTTTTTTTTAGAATTCTTTCTTGGCCTATTTTCTTTTCTTTATCACTCTCTTTTTCTTTAGAATTCTTGGTCTTACTTTATTTCTTTTCATGACCCAAACTCTCCTGCTATCCTCACTTCATTGTCTCTTTTTAATTTTAATTGGTTTTCATATACCTTTTTTGGTATTAAGAATGTAAGAGTAAATTCCATGCATTACATATTAAGAAGAGATTGATTAGAAGTGAATAGGCTACTAGGATGACCATTTCATAAATTCCATCTGTTACTCATAATTGAATCCTACATGTTATATAGTGTTCAGTTTGATGAATCATAATAGTTTTCCCTCTCTTTCAATGACTATATGATTTTATTTTATTCTTACAGCTGTTGTTTTATTGATTGGTTGGAGTGAAGTTAATATCTTTTTGGTTGGATTATTTTAGTTGCTATCAAGGACTTGTTACAACTTATCTCCTGGGCATTTTTCATTTTGGCTACTTGTAAGTGGTAACCTCCTTTAATACACCACTACTTGTTATGTGGATACCTCCTTTAATATACCAATTGTTAACTTCTTTTCTTCTTAATTTGGTAGTTAGTCTTTGGTACTAATTTCCTTATTTAGCTCGTGTGAGGACTCTTGGTTTTTTTAAAAATAAATTATTAGAGATTCCATTAATGTTACTCATTTGATATCCATAAGGTAATGCTAATTGGTGGTATTCATTTGATATCACTTCATATTGACCTACTAGATTAAAAAAAAAATCAATTCTAGGTACCCACACAAACTTGGTCCTTGGAGATTAGTTCTTAATTTTTCTTTCAACCCATATCTTTTTTGGTTTACTTCATAAGCATTATTTAAAAGAGAAACTTTCATAGATATGTCTATAATCACCATAAAATAGCATTTCACATGATGAGAATTGAAAGTGCTATTGCCATATGAGAAATACCTCTAGTGTATAACTTATATGCATTTTTAGGTTTAATTAGAGGGTGTGGGTTATATAATGCTTTCTTTTCAACACGTGAGGGATTAGGAGTTCTCTTTATGTAATAGTGGAGCCTAATAAATGGTTTAGCATATGTTATACTCTTTTAATGAAAATATGACCTATGGTGATTTAGAGAAAATGTCATACTTCTTTGTTTCTTAAAGGTCTATATTAAATGGGATTTGGAGTTCTCTTTGTGTGATATTAGAGCCTAATAAATGATTTGCATATGATATACTCTTTTCATGAAAATATGACCTATGGTGATTTAGAGAAAATGTGATGCTTTTTGTTTCTCATAAGGATTGATATTAAATAGGAGCAAGTGTGATGCCTTTATTCTTATGAAGAGACCTATAATGATTCTGAGTTTGTTTGATACCATTTTAATGATAAAGAGGCCTATATGAATGAGAAGGAGGTTGTAAGTTCTTTTGAGATGACCTTGCATAAAAATTATGTCTATTTTTTCCTTGAGTATACCATCTAGGTTTAGAATGTGATCTATATATGAGTTTCCTTTTGCTTAGGACTTAAAGGATGATAGATGGGCACGTATTTTTTTTGTAAATGTTTAAAAAATGCAATATGATCGTGTGAAGATTTAGACAAGCCTCATCATATAATTGCTTAGCCCTTATAAAAATACTCTAGGCATTCTTTAAGTGAAACTAATTCCATACCTATCATTAAAGTTGTTTTGAGCTAAAAAATAAACACCTGATATGCATGAAATCAAGTCCACATCTCATGGGAGGTTTAAAAAATAAACACTTAATGTGTATGGAAAAAAATGGTCATGCAAAAAAACAAATAAAGTTAATTGTTCTCTTTGTCCATAATAATGGCTTTGCATAATAATGTTTTTTACATAATAATGGTAATGATCTTGCAAAAAATTTATATGTTGTCTCTGTCCATATATGATATTGCAAAAAATGGTTATGATCAAATTGTGGTTAATTGTTTTTTTTAAGCAAGGCTTGAGGCTTCAATGGCTTAAGCAATACTATAAGTTGTAGGATCTGAAACATTAATAGAAGAAAAACAAAATATAAAATACATAACTTAAAATTTATGCATATCTGTACCTATGCTCAATTCAAAACTTATCAAAAAATAGTTAATTGTTTATTGTCTTTCTTGCAGGCCAAATTCTGTTTTGAAGAGTGTTGATAATTGTTTAACCTCATCCATCTTCTTTGTAGTTTGCGATTTTCCGTCTATCAAGGTAAGTCGTTAAGTAATGTCTACAAAGTGATCGGTTTTGTATTGTTCTTTGCAATTTTACCTCTAACAATGATTAATGAGTTTTTAGGCTGGGGTTTAATAGTCTAAATATTTATGTTTGGGCATTGTTTAAATTGAAACATAAAGAAAATGTGATTAATTCAAACTTAGAATTAACATAAGAAATTCACGTAATTGACATGACAATTCTTTGCATAATAAACACCTAGGATGGTATATAGGCTGGAAACCCATGATGCAACTCCCACGAAGCTTATTGATGAAAAATTCAACGAACTTAGGAATCACAGAGAGAACTTTCTTTCTCGATTCATCTAGTCTAACAATGCCACGTACCATAGTGCTTGTTTAAAATCAAACTTTGAAAATGAACTTGTAGGTGATTAATTCAAACTTAGTATTAATATATGTAAGCAAAAAATATGTGCTTTTGATCTTTTTGAGGAAACTGATTTTATTTATTGTAAACCAATTTCCACTCTTTTATTTTAATAAAAAGTTAATAAAATAATATGCAGGTGCTTTCTTTTACTTCTTAATGTCACTTCATACAGGATATTAGTTGGCAAATTGCTTTATTTGACCCATACTCAAATATATTGTCCATCAATTATTGGCCCCCGAATTTTTTTTGATGAATAAGCATGATTAGACTAATTTTGGGATCTTGATAAATTAATGTTTTTTGGAATTAATTAGCATGTCAATATGGGTAAAATAATATGACATAAGTTAAGGGAATTGAAGTATTAAAATGGTAAGAGTGCGTAAGGGCAAATTTGGCAAGTCACATAAGTTTAGAAACCGGCTTTAAAGGAGGGACAAAAATGAGAAGAGGAAATCGTTGGCTTGCATTTAAGAAGCCAAAAACGTGATTGAAGAAAAGAGAAAAGAGAGAAACACGAGAAAAGAGAAAAAGAAGAGAAAGATGAGAGTTATGATAGGTTTCGATTTTTCTTAGTCTTAAAGACTGATTTTGAAGTTGAGCAAGAAGGGAAAAAGGTAGAGGAAATCAAGAGCTTTCTTTTGAACCAAACATTTCTGCATTTGGTGAAGATTTAAGGTAAGAGCATTTTTAATGCTTTGGATTTTGGAAGGGTTTTTGTTCAAAGAGCTTAGAAAATGCATAGGTTTAGGTACTCTAGGAGCAATTTTAGTAAATGTACTTTGTGGATCTTCAATTTTGCAACCTATTTGAACTTACGATTTTTGTCTATGAAAAGAGAATCAAGAAAGAAAAGAGGAGCAAGAGGAGAGGCACATTTAAGCAAGTTATAAGCAAAGAAATTCAAGGTGGGTTTCACTTTTATAATTAAGTAACGAGCCATTAAAGTTTCTCTCAAGAAATGACAAGAAATGATTTTTCAACTACCTTATTCATGTGCATTTATTGCTTTTTATATGTTGTAAGATTGTGCTACATGGTTGTATATGAATTATGTTAATTGTTGATGGAAATGATTTTTAAAAGAATAGCAAGTTTAAGAAATCAAGTTTTGGAAATGCATATGAAATATTTTATGCTCATGAAACACAATTTACAAAAATGTGTCTTTTGGGGCAAACTATTTTCAGTTCATGAAATATGTGTTATGTGGGTTTGTCGTAGTCCCTCAAGAATGTCACGTGCACGTTGACCAAGTTATAGGCTTCTCCCACCTGCTCGCTAGTGGCACGGAGCTGCTTCATGGACTCCCTCAAGTTTACAGCTACACAGGACCATTATATGGAAATGTGTAGTGCGTCATATTTATGGATCTACCTAAACCATTTTGATGTGCTATATGTTCATGATAAGTTGATAAGAATGATGCATACACATTTTGCATAAATGTGAATTTTTCGCATTGAAAATGACTTTATAAATGGTTTTGCTTATTACCAGTTATAAAATTGTTACCCACGGGCTTTTAGCTCACCCCCCATTCTCCTCCCCCATATCCAGGTGATAAGCAGGATATCGAGTAGTCAAGGGTCAAGGCATCACTCCAATCTTTGATTATTTTGTATTTGAAGAATCTTGTAAAGCAAGGCTTTAGTTGCATTTTGAGCAACTCATGATTCATGTATCTTTTTTATTTTGGAATTTTGAGAAGTGAATGTATTTACGGCTTGAAATGCCCACTAAAACTTTGTAAAACTCTTATCTTTTGATGCCAATGGAATAAGATTGCATTTTTGCTCATGACTTCCTCTCAAGTTTATAAATTGCATCTTTAAGTTTGCATAAGTAAAAAGTTCATGTTCGAAAGTCAGGGGAAGATCTGGATTAACCTAGGCTGATTTAGGAAAATGTGCCTAAAGTTGTAGGTTTTTCTTCTAGATTTCCAATGGTTTATAGTAGGAAATTTTTGGACATCGGAATTCAAATTTATGATCTTTAGAAGGGGAGATGCTTAGGAGTATCAAGTGGTATCGTCTGCAGAGACGTATCATCTGTGATGACGTCACATCATCTGTGATGACGTCATATCGTCTATAAGGATGTATCGTCTATAGAAACGTATCATCTGTGACGACATCACATCATCTATGATGACGTCATATCATCTGTAAGGATGTATCGTTTGTAAGGATGTATTGTCTATAGAGACGTATCGTTTATGATGACATCACATCGTGTATGATGACGTCATATCGTCTTAAGTTGACTTCGTTTCGTCTTAAGTTGACTTTGCTTTGTCTTAAGTTGACTCCACTTCATCTTAAGAGTTGCATCGTCTTAAGCTGACTTTGCTTCGTCTTAAGTTGACTCCGCTTCGTCTTAAGGGTGGCATCGTCTTAAGTTGACTTTGCTTCATCTTAAGTTGACTCCGCTTCGTCTTAAGAGTTGCATTGTCTTAAGTTGACTTTGCTTCGTTTTAAGAGTTGCATCGTCTTAAGTTGACTTTGCTTTGTCTTAAGTTGACTCCGCTTTGTCTTAAGAGTTGTAACGTCTTAAGTTGACTTTGCTTTGTCTTAAGTTGACTCTGATCGCCTGCTTTTTGCTTTGTCTACTTCTTGTTATCGTCTGTTTTTTGCATCATCTGCTTTTTGCTTCGTCTGTTTTTTGCTTCGCTTGCTTCTTGCTATCATCTGCTCCATTTTTTGGCCCTCTAGACGATAGAATCTGTCTTCAAGGTTTTTATGAAAGTTTTAGATCTCGAAGTCTTCTATCAAGTCGTCCTAAGATGATCTTAATCTGATATCCCATATGACAGTTATGCTAATTGCCCCAAAGCAGGTGCAATATGATTGAGGTCAAGACCCTGTTCGAGCCTTTCAACCATAACTTTGTTAATTCTTGTCTCTAAATAAACTAGAGACATAGAGCCACAAATGTTAGGAACAAGTCGAAATGAAATTCCAGTTTGGGGTTTCCCAAAATCTGTTCGAAAACGGGACCCAACACTTATGGTATTAGAGCAAGAAGAGGAATCAGTGATGGTTAAGGAGAGTTCATTGGAATAAGTTTAGTGATTATGATCAAGAGTTGGGTTTCAGAAATAGGAGAAGTGAGTTGTTTTGATATTTGTCCTGGTGGGAGTATTGGGATACGTGCTCAGATGTCACTTAGGACGTTAGGCCCGTGACTCACGAGGGCGGGGTGCCCAACAAATATAGAAATTAAAGTAAAAGTAAACTATAAAAAATAAATTAAAACAAGCAATCAAAAATGAGAAAGGTGTCGAATATAAGTAAGGTCTAATTTAAGGGTCAATCTCGTCCTAAACACGATTAAACATATTCCATCATTCTAACGTTTTTACAACTCTTTTCGGACTATTGATCTAAGACTAATAGAACTTTATACAAATCTCGATTTTACCTTATGTTGTGTTTAATCAAGATACGATTATTAATTGAACCTAACTACCAAATAACCTAGGATACGATCTCTGGATTCAATTTGCAGTCGCATTATGAATTGAAAAATGATCAATATAGGTAGTAACCTCACATGTTCGGGTTATTTAACCTAAGTTATGTTGTTCTTAAAGATTAACGATTGTTAGATGCTACCCACAAACATCAAAAGTAATGATTACAGATTACATTCAATGTTTTAGCAATAGGTTCGAAATAAAACAATCAAAATAACATATTAAGATCATTCATAACCAATCAAATCAACACCAACAACGCAACAATCCAAAATGAAATTATAACCTTAAAATGACAAAAATAGCTTAACCATGACTTGACGTCGATATTCTCATTGAACCAGCGTCGGGAAGCTAACTTTCCGTGTCTATTTTTTTGCTCCAAGCATGAGCCATCTTCTCCACGTGCTTCAATGGTGTAGAGCCTCCACCTCTATTATCTTTCACGCTACTCTCTTCTCTATTCATCGATGTGATAAATAAACTCTTGGGTTATGCTACTATTTACGTTTTCACTCCCCTCTATGTCTTCTCTCTTTTGCTGCCTCCTCATCTCACTATAGCTATGATGTGACGAATAAAGATGATGGACCATCCTTCTGTTCACGCTTGGTTTCAAACCTCCCCCCTCACTGTTCTTGCACGTTGCATTTAACGCATGTGTACGCTGCGTTTCATGCAGTAAATGCCTAACGCATGCGTTTCACGCACTGTACGCATAACGCATGTCCTTTTACTGTCTCGTAATGCTGCATTTTGGTGTGAAACATCTGCGTTTCTGCTACTTCTACCTCTCCTTTGCACTGTCATTTTGGTTGTTTTCCTTACTTGGCTTGTGAGTCATTTTACTCATGCTTCTGTTTCTCTTCCACGTTGTTTTGCTTGCATGAAATGCAGGCCGTTTTCCTCTTAAATGCATGCTTCATCTTTAATCTTCTTTATATTTTTAACTTATGTCTCATTTTTCTTGGCATTAATTACTTGCTCCAATATTTATCATTTTTGCTCCATGACAACATAAGATTGTGATTCTTCATAAAATGACCCAAATGTAGTGCTTTCGACTCACTTTATTTTCTTTGCTTCTAAATTGTGACCAAAATCACATATGAGTTAAAGTGAGTATCTTACGCATTTATGAGACATTAATCACTAAGTGTAGCATATCACATGAATCAAAATTTAAACACATATCATATACACATCCGTATAAGTACATACACAGCCATATATTGCCTAGGTCTTGTTGAATTATTATTCTTCTTGTGATGTCTTGTCCAATCCTTACCTTAATCCATCTCTTTCTTTTTCCATAAGCGCAATTAAGTTTGAGCAACAAAATGTTGGCTCAATGATTGTGCTCTTAACTCATTTTATCTTTTATTATCCCAAACTATATCTAAAATCAAATATGAACTAAAATGAGTATCTTAAGCATTTCACAACAATAATCATTAAGTGTTAAGAATTGAATGTAGAAACAATTAAGCACACATCATATTACAACTTACACAATTGTGTATAGAACTGTGTAGGGGCATAAAGATGTAGTTTCAAGCACCTCTACAACATACACGACTGTGTGTGGAGTTACACGACTGTGTAAGTGACCATGCAGCTTATTGTGAACATATATATGCACAAATTCTAAGAAAAATGTCACAAACAGTCACTTACATACTTGTGTAGCTAACGGTGTATTGTGACGCAACCCTAATTTTCAGTATAATCTAGTGATGTTTTTCTTAACTCTCATTTGGAATTGAATATCTTGTTCTATGATTAATGTTTTAGGATTTATGTATGAATGATTTAGATACTTCAAATATATTATTCACGTATGAACTTATTGTCATAATCTAGATTGCAATATGTAATCATTGTAACTTTGATTCAGTTATTGTAAACTAATGGTTACACATCATTAGGGATAAAATAGGATAGGTTAAATGACTTAAGCTTATGCGCTTGTTGCCTAAGTTAACCAATTTTCCTATTACATAATGCAATTTTTGCACTAAATCTAAAGAGCTTATTCAATATTGTTTAGTAGCTAGACATAATTAAATAGCCTATTTTAATTAAATACAACCTAAGGGAAAATTAAGATTAATAGAGCTTGTTGCTAATCTATAGTTATTATTTTCAAAGAGAGGTTCAAGAACAATATGAAGATTGATTGTGCACATTCATGTTAAGGTTGAGATGGAACCACGATCTATATTCAAAACCCATTAATTAATTATAGTAATTTTGTACTATTTGATTTGATTTACCTTTAATAATTTATTTTTATTTTATTATTGTTAATCAAATCTAACCAAACACCCCTCCAAAATTCTAAACACCAGTTTATTCATTAGAAAAGCTAAGTACACACTCTCAGTGGATCCGATCCTTACTCACCACTACTACAAATTTAGTTGTGCATAATTAGGTTCTGTTTTCTATTGTGTTTGATATGCATCAAGAATTTTAGCACTATTGAAAAGGAGTGGGGTGATTTGGTTTTAATTTTTGATATTAATTGGTTTTTTTTATATATATTTTGTATATTAAGTTTTTATAGCTATTTTTTATCCTTTTATTTTTGTTAGTGTTTCTGTATGATGATGATGAGATCTCCTTATCAAGACCTTGTACAATTAAATCCTCATTTTGAAAGGACAATGTAAATGTTATGTAGGAAAACTAAAAAATCTCCAATAATACAACAAGAAATTGAACTTGAGGAAGCCATGACCAATTTGAGAACTCTAAGAGAGATGGTTGCACCATACTTGACTCAAATACCCTTATGCATTACTTCTTTAAATTTTATTGAGCATATTAAATTTAATCTTAAATATGAACAGATACACATTTTGCCTATTTTTTATGGTCTTATAGGTGAAGATGCTCATAGGCATCTCAAGGAGCTCAAAGTGGTCTGTCTTAGTATGAAACCTCCAAAGGTAACGAATGAGCATATTATGTTGAGAGCCTTTCCATTTTCATTAAAGGATGCAATAAAGTATTGACTTTTTGATTTTCCTACAAGGAGCATAAGCACATAAATCAAAATGAATAGGCTATTTTAGAGAAGTACTTTTTGGCATCAAAGACATCTAGCATAAGGAAAGATATTTGTGAGATAAAGCAACAGCATAGAGAATCCCTTGATGAGTATTGCGAATACTTCAAGAAGTTGTGTGCCAGTTGCCTTCATTATAATATCATGGAACAAATCCTCATCCAATACTTTTATAAAGGATTATTGCCTATGGATAAAAGCTTAGTGGATGCAGCAAGTGTTGGAGCATTGTGTGAAAAAGAGGCCAAAACTTTAATCAAGCACTTGGTAGCAAATACTCAATAATTTGGAATTCATAACGATGTTTTTTAGATAAATGATATAAACAATTTATCTATAGAACATTGTTTAGATGAACTAAAATCATTTTTCAGACAAATTACTATAGAGCAAGAAAATGTGAAAGTCTATGGGATATATACAAATGCAAATTGTCCACAAGATGTGTGTCCAACTCTGCAAGATGAAAACATAAAGTATGTGAATGTTGCAGGGGAAATTTTTTGCTTCAATACAACCCATATTATGAGGTGTATAACCAAGGTTGAAGAGACCATCTGAACCTAAGTTATAAGGGAATAAGCAGTAGAACTACTTCTCACAAAGGCCATAAGGTGAACAACAATTTCAACATAGATAATAAGCCTCCACCTCTACCTTAAGTATGTCATTAGAAGATATGGTTAAGTCTCGTGACACTAACAGTTTACATCTCCAGTAGGATGTAAAGTAGTGTCTACAAAAGAGAATATCTCAATTCCAAGAGACTAGGACTAACCTCTAGAATTTAGAGAACCAGATGAGCTAGATGGAAATGGCTATCAATATTTTAAACTGATTTCATAAACTAAGATAAATATGAAGAATGTTAGTAGAATCACCTTAAGGAGTGTTAGGAAGCCTGAGGATCTTGAGAGGAGTACACAAATGATGGTTAGTGGAGAAGAACTTGAGAAGGATCTTGAAGGAGAAAGGGATATATCATCTAGCTTAAAGGTAAATGCTGAATCCCTAATTGTTGTTAAAACTAACCCTTTGCCTTTCCCTAATAGGTTAGCAAAGTCAAACAAAGAGGATAAGGTTAAGGAGATTTGTGAGAATTTTCAAATGGTTGAGGTGAATATACCAGTGTTAGATGCAATCAAGCAAGTGCTGAGATATACAAAATTTCTTTATGAGTTATGTACCAATAAGCAGAAGTTGAGAGGTAATGAAATGATTAGGATGGTTGAAACTATTCTTGTAGTCTTTAAAAAGAAAATACCTCCTAAATGTAAGGGCACATGCATGTTTACCATTCCTTGTAAAATTGGTAACACTATTATTAAATAGGCGATGTTAGATTTAGGTTCATTAAGTAATGTTACGCTTTGATCCATTTATGCTTCTTTAAATTTAAGCATGTTAAAAGAAATTAGTGTTATTATACAATTGGCTAATTGTACTAATGCTTATCTAAATGGGATGATTATCCTTGTTTTGGTGTAGGTAAATGAATTAGTGTTTATGCAAATTTTTATGTAATATATATGAATGATGAAACTTCTTATAATCCCATACCTATCTTACCGGGTAGATCATCCTTTAATATAACCTAAACTAAGATAGATGTTTGTGAGGGTACCTTCATAATAGAATTTGATAGGGAAATTGCTCATTTCAATATTTTTGATTTCATGAAGTACCCCCAAATTATCATTCTATTTTTGGAATTAATGTCATTGACCCTTTAATATAAGAAGATTTTGAGCAGAATGGTACAAATAAAACTGGAAGTAGTTTCAATTAAGGAGAAGACCGAAGCTTTTGATGTCTCTGGAAAAATCTATATTATTGGTCAAAAAGTGCTTCTTTATTATTCTAGATATAAACTTTTTCCACATAAATTACGCCCTTATTAGGTCGATCCTTTTATGGTTATTAATGTCTCTCCTTATAGTAGTCTAAATATTAAGAGTCAAAAAATATGGAAGACATTGAATGTGAGTGGTCATCAAATCAAGCCTTATCTCGAAGAATTTCATGTGGAGAATGCAAAAGCTATGATCCTTAGAGATTAAAATTTTATCACGTGATGAGGAAAACTTGGAATCGAGCCAATGACAATAAACAAAGGCACTGCCTGGCAGGTAATCCAAAGGGAGTTTGTTTCCTTTTCCTTTTCCTTTACATTTTATCATTTGTTGTTTTTGTTGAATGCTTCAATTTTTACATTTAATGTTACATTGGGGACAATGTAAGTTTTAAGTGTGGGGGTAAGGATCTTGTTTGTCATACATGTTTTAAAGTTTATTTCTTACGTGTTTTTAAGTTCTTTTTGCATGTTAAAAAACATTCTCTCTTTTTCTATTGCTTCTACGATTATATAGTTATAATTAGAGAGTAGAATTTCATGTCTACTTAGGAATGTATTTCTTACTAAGATTATTGTTCAATATATTTTTTCTTTAAAAAGTAGTAGTGTTGGGCCCCATTTTTGAAGCCCAACAATCGCTCCAATTATCGCAACATAAGATGTGCACATAGCACCCTATAAGGTTACTTCAATTAACCCT
>JANIHZ010000006.1:57167704-57185855 GCA_027478365.1 Erythroxylum rufum | reverse complement strand
AATATTTGTTAAATATTATAATAATATTTTAAAGTATTTGATGGGCCACGGTTACTATTAGATTGTACCCTGGTATTACTTAATGGCCCCCTTCCTGCATGAACTAAATTAGTGTACTGGTGAGACTTTTTATACTCCCAAATAATACTTTGTGCTTTTAATATATTAAGGCTATTTTCTCCATCCCATTCTTCCTCATATCTGACATTCTAAATTGATAATTATTAGATATGGTTTCTATTAAAAATGTTATCAAAAATAATTATATTTACATCCCTTTTAACTATCAACAATTTAAAAAAAAAAAAACCAACTGGGTCCTTAATTCAAACCTGTCATCTTTAACAAGTTCCACGTACTATTGCTGATACATAAAGATTGGGAGGATTCACATCACTGTAATAGTGATTGATTTGGCCCTTCATACTTATGACTATAAAGTTAGAAAACCAATTCAATTTTTCAAAGTTTAGTTACTAATGAAGGGAAGGATTTTATTTAAAGCTGATCGTAATGTAAGTGCCAAGTTAATTCGTTGTTAGCTTTGGGTTTAGTTATATTTATTCATGTTGAATGCAACAGTTTGAGGTTTTGGAAGCTATTTAGAGCTCTTTCGGGTGGTAATCGGCCAGAAAGGGCTTATTAATTCTTGAAAGAGGTTTTGTTTTGCTAAACGCATTTCAGCTTGCTTGTCAAAATGAACCGGGGGGGAAAAAAAAACAAGAAAACATGCTTAATCTCTGTTTCCTTGATCATTTTACAATATGGAGATTCTTTCTTTCCTCTTCTTGTAGAAAAAAATTGACATCGGTGTTACTAAATTCGAAAAGAAAAAACAAAACAAATCAAAAAGCAACGGGCCCCAATAAGACCAAATTAAAAGAGGGGGTTTTAGATGAGGAAGGCTTAAACACCAAGTTGACTGAAATGTGGACTCTTAAGAGCCTCCTGAAGCAGCTCATCATCATCCCAAGAATCTCGATAAGTCTCCAAGTTGGCATCTGCATTCACTAAAGCCGACAAGCACAGCTGCTTTCTCCACTCTTCCAAGTGCGGGAATCCGACCTGGTCTCCGTACCTGTCACAATACTGCACACATATTTCCAAACAAATTCTTGTTTATGCATTCAATTCCATTGTGCTCAGACTTTAGTTTTGCTTAACATTGCAGTGGAGATAACTTGAACTCTTTCCAATGGTAGGAGGAGTTATTGGACATTATCAATTTTATATTTACCTCAAAATTGGCGATATCATGAGTATTGTGCTTTGGAATGCCAGCAGCATCCCTTGACTTATAAAACTCCTTAATCCACTGCATCATCTCATCTCTTGGTGGCAAACTTCTTTTCCCAGACAGAAGCTGAGCAATCCATTTTGCTTGTGATTCAAAGAAAGGGAACCCTATAAGCTGCATGGCATAATTGGCCACATGTTATTAAGAAATGAGTCACACAAGTCAAAAACAATGGAAAATTTTTGAGTTAATTGTCAATTTTATGAACATGTCTGAAACATCCACCATGACCAAACTAACAAATTAAAATGGAAGGTATGTACAGGCATATGTTTATGACGTAGAATAGAAGAGAATCATATGATATCTCTAATTACCTTTCTAGGTATGCCTACAAAAGAAAGGGAGGGAGCAAGAGTTGGAGGGAATGTGTGCTCATACAATGGTCCCACTCTATCATCATCCACAGCCACTATTCCTTTGGTGTCAAGAAATGGGAATGTGTATGAATACCTACAACACAAAACGACTGAAATTACGAAAGAAGCTATCATTACTATATTCTTCAAGCTCGAATGGAAGTACGAGGACCCACCAAAGCCTTACACAGTGAAAAAGTCATGATAAACCAATCAAACAACTTTTTGGGATTGGAAATGAGTGATACAAAGCAAAGGCAATAGTATTTTGTCACTTTATCTACATTGTTTCTTGGTTCATTTGGCCATAAATCTTTTAGTTAGAATAGACAATTTCCTTTGACTAAATGGGTTCAGATAATAATTACCCTGTGCAGTACAAGATCGTGTCAGCATCAACCCAAGAACCATCCACGAAAATAACCCGTCCATCTTCTTCAAGGAAGTCTATCTGGACATAGCCACAAAAACGGAAGGTGATTGGTCAGGAATGCTTTATGGTCCATGACCCAAGTTTGTAGGTGAAGAAAAACACAACTCTTTTGTATGATGGTAGTAGTCCAAAAGAACTAGCTGAAATTGTTAGTAATTTAGTTCTTCTTCTATAAAGCCTTCTATACCGATTCAAACAGTAACAATTTCTGAATATTGAAATGACGATGGCAATACCTGAGCGTGAAGATATAAGTTGTTATGTTTTGAAATGACCTTAGATAAACCCACACTAATATTGTCGATGGATTTAGTACTCAGGTGGACTTCCTTTGCCACTTCCACCAGCTCCATCGATATATCTTGCCCACTCATTGAGTTCCCAACAATCACAACAACCTGCGGAATCAATAACCAGGTTGCATGTTAATAAAAAAAACTAGACAGTAGGGATCATATTTTATTTACCTAAGCACATAATTAAGGTTATATATCTCCATCGTTGGATGATTATTAATTAAGAAAACGTATATTTTAAGCAACCATTTCAAAGAATGCATGAAATAAATAAAAAATCATAGCTGATTTGCTATAACATTCAAAGGGAAGCTAAGCAAGTATTTTTCAGATTAAAGTTTGTTAGCATAGATATGTGGACAGACTAAAAATATAAGTAAATGAACAAAACTGAAGGTTCTATACATTAACTATTGAAAACCTTGGTACTACCTCGTCCCGAAATGGCTCTGGAACTCTGTAAACATGGCTATGCATATGCTTCCTCTTCCATGTACTCATTCCTTAAGCAGATACATGAAACAACATCACGGAACAAATCAGGAAAATGTAGTACTTGTAATATGGTTATAAATGTGTATTCTTAATTGGTGAGATCTTCTATTTCCACTGTAACTTGATATGACACGAGCGTGAAGAAAATTAATGAATAGACTTTCTTTTCCTTTTCAGTGTCAAAAACCACTTTTGACAGAATCTCTTTTGACCTGACATTCAGAAAGCAATTTTCTTTTTCACACACACCTTTAATGGCGGGCAACCTAGGATGTGAGTAATGACCAGTAGCAACAACCACAGCATCAAACACCTCTTCCACCATCTTTTCATGCTTCTTCTCTTTACTCTTCACAATCCATTTCAATCCATTACCAAACTCCTCATAGTCCAGCATTCCCACATACTCAACCCTTGTATTAAACCTAATCATCTCTCTTAGACCAAAGTGATCGGTGAAGTCCTTGAGGTACAACCAGAGCTCCATATGACCAGGAAACCTCCTCATGTCTCTTCCTTTCTTGACCAAAAACGGAAAATCAGTGTAACCCATGATCTCTCTCGGAGACACCAACCTAAGAGATTCATAAATACTACTATGCACTTCCAGAAACTTGTTTTTTCCTAAAGGATCTTCTTCCTCCACATTAGGGTCATACAACCATTGCCCACCAACATCATGTTTTTGCTCCAAGACCACCACGTCATGACCTTCTTTCCTCAGCTCTCTTGCTGCCACCAGACCCGACGGTCCTGCACCAATCACGCACACGTTTTTCGATAAGTTCACCTCCGAGACCATTGTAGTTCAGACCGTCGGATCGGTGCAAAAGGTAAAGAAAACAATCTATGAAGGAGTTGATTGGTAGAGGTTGTGAATTGCTGTTTGAAACTTATAAGTAAGGGTTGGAGATGTGTAGGAAATGTGGGAATTTATAGTATAGAACTACCAAAATTTGACTTACTTAAATCTGCTGTCCAGAAACCGAAGAAAAGAAATAATAATGATGAATAAAAGTGAGGGCTTGCTCTTTGGGAGACACATGTGAGAGAATTAAAATGATGAGTCTTTAGCTTTGCCTATACTTTCAAGTTTGGACCATGTGTATGATGACTCATCCATCATTGTAGTTAGACATATAGTAAGCAATCTTGTGCAGTAGTAGAGGTAAATGGTTGATTAAGACGACAAGAGACATATATAATCTGATAATCCCAATTAATCTTCCACAATTTGTATTCCAGATCCGTCACAAGAATTTCGGATGTGGAAGAAGCCTTTAATAAGTTCATCTCAGAGATTGCTGAAAAAGAAAAGAGTTCACTAGAAATACTTATTCTAACTCTCGTCTTGGTGATTACAACCAAATACACGTTATGAAAGTAATCATGAGGCGTCAGATTAATGACTAGAATGAGATAACCAGTAAAATTTACCATATTTTGTTATATTCCGATCCGTTACGTAATTGGATAATAATCACTGGGTTAATATCACAATTAACACGTGCCTTTATAAAAAAAACTTTGTAATTGAATTTAAACAATAAAAGTTAATAATTATCAAAATAAATCACTTTTTCATTTTTTGAGTATGTAATTTTATGATTTGATAAAAGAATTTCTTCATTCTCCCTAATTTTGTCTAGATGCACTTATCTTTTGTTTTTCCTTATTTTCTCTTTTGGTCAAATTTTTGTTTTACTAATTTTAGTTGATTAATGTTTATAGACAGGACCTTTCCTATTTAAAATTATTTTCTGATTTTTCTTTTTTTTAAAATAGAACTTACTCTCATTCTTAAAGTTTTTGAGTTTGTTTTCCTTTACCTTCCTACAAATAAATTTTCTTTCTTTTTTTTTCAATTTCAGCAACTCATTTAAAGCTTTTTCTTTGTTTCCAATCTCTCTCCCTAATTTTCTTCCATTTCTTTAACAATTAAATGTTTCATCTTCAACCATACAACATCCTCCTAATCTCTTTGCAATCCTTGTCTCCTTATTTTCTCTTTCCTTAGATGTTGGTGCTCCTTTAGTAATGGCTTAGGCAACTACTACTGTTCTCTTTGGTCGAGTTCCTTTCACATCTTTTATTCATGATTTTCCTACTTCTACAATTTTTCTTCTCCTGCTCTCTTCTTCTTTGACTATAGCTTTTGTTGGCTCCTCTAGATCTTCGTTTTTTGCTTACAAAGATATGATCTTTATTAATCAGCTCCTAAGAAATCATAGGATTAAGTCGTAAAAGATCATTCTCCTTTTGAAAAGTCCGGGTTCATCCCTTAAACTTCAAGAATATAACTTTTTTTTTTCATTTCTCCTCTAGTTGACATATTGGAAATAGGTACAATTGGTGGTCAATCACTCTTATTAGTTACTTTATTGACAAAAGACCATATTTTTCTCAAATACAAGCCCAAACTAAATTTGGATGGCTAAAAAGGGGCTTGAGAGGACCCTTTTAAGTGAAGAGGACTTCTTAGTTAAATTCAGTTTTGACACAAGCATGTTGAGGGTTTTAGAGTTAGGGCCATCGTACATCAATAGGAAACTTCCTCTTCTCCCAAGATAGAAATTAGGTATGCCCCTTAATAAGCAAAGCATGAAACACATTCCAATTTGTATCAACTTTCACAGTATCCTTTAGAATATTAGTTGATCATTGACCTGAGCTATTTGACAAATTCTCTAGGCAAATCATTATGCTTAGATAAGAACACTACTGGCCTTAGAAGAATATGTTGTGCAAAGATATATCTTAAGGTTGAGTTGTAGATAGATTTACAAGATTGAACGGCTAAATGAAGACAGGGGAATTGATTGAATCTAGAATCTCATTTAGTTATTGATGCTAATCATTTGAACCTCCAAAAGAAGTTATAGAAACTAGTTGGAAAGGTGTTTGTTATTGGTTATTGCAATGAAGTAATAATACTGATTGTAAAGAATCTTTAGTCTTATGAGGATACTGGGGTGACAATGGTTCCCATAAAGAGGTTGGAGCAACTCCAGTTGATAGTTCGATGAGCATCCAACACTTCTTAGATGAACTCTGATACATTCAAGATGTTAGAAGTCATGAATCATATTCCTTAGGATGTGCCTAAATAACTAACACTAAAAACTCATCCCTTAAAGAAACAAGACTCAACCTATGAAGCCATCAGTCTAACTCTAGTATTTTAAACAATATGGAGGTTCATAGCCAAAAGATTAGCACTACTAATAAGAAAGAAAGTGTTGTAAAAGCCTTAACCTATGGTGAAGACTTTGATTTGACAACCAAAAAGAGACTTATTGAAAAACCTAAGAAAAGGGGTCCCTTATGCCAACTTCTTCATCGTGACCATCATATCTTAGAATAAGGGCCTTGAACCACCCTTAAAGGCAATAGGATACTTATGATTACTTGCATTCTGAAAATCCTTTTTTTAGTAAGGCTTTTGAAGACTAGAATTAAGTCCAACATCCTAAGTAAAGGTAATTGCTTTTTTTTTTTTTGGGAAAGACTTATATTGCTATCTCTAATCATCATATACACTATAGTGGAAGCATAATATGATTTTTTAAGGTGAAAGTGCTTCAAACAAACCTTGTTGACCATTATGTTCACTTGATTGTCAACATATTTCATGACCCTATATTTAATAAAATTACATTTGTGCATGATATTAACCTAGCTTTTTAAAGAATCACTCTTTGCAAAGACCTAAAGAAGCTCCAACCCACTTTCCATAGTCCCTAGTTAGTGTTCGGTGATCTTAATAGCATACTCTTTATCCAAGAGTTAGAAGGAGCCAAAATTAACCTCAAACATTTTATTGAGAATTCTATCAAATTTTTGAATAACATGAGATTATCATGTATAAATTATGATAGTCATCTCTACACTTGGAGCAATATATAAGATGGTAAATGGATTACAAGAAAAAAGAACTTTGATAGAGCATTAGTGAACTCCATCTAGATGTCTAGCTTTTATAAAAACAAAGCCCACTTTGATAATCCTCTCAATTCAGATCATTGCCTAATAGAGATCCTTCTTCAAACTGCTAGGATTATTTGAAAACTCCTTTCAAATGCAACAACTACTTGACCAACCTAGAAGGTTTTGAGCATATAGTCTTAAAAAGAATTTTAATTTTTTTTGAAATGTTTAAGGCTTTTAAATGTAGAAGAAAACTACAAACTTTGAAAGAAGAATTAAAGAATCTTAACAACAAACATTTGAGCAACACTAGAACAATAGTTTTAAAAGCAAAGAATGCTTTACACTTTTCTCATAATGATCTCTACTACAAACTAGGAGATTATTCCTTAAAGTTAAAAGGAAAAATAAACTTGACATAATATATTCAAGCTCTAGAGGCTCACAATTATCTTTTGAAGTAGAAATCTATGACTAATGACTCAATAATGGAGAACAAACTCCAAAGACTTCCGCAATGCTATTATTCCTAGAAGAAATGCCAACAAAATATTAAATTTGACATATTCAAATGGTGTAACCATCTGGAAGTATGTGATATGCGAACCATGGCATTTAACTATTTCAAGAGTCCACTTGGTAACTCTTCTAACACTTTCTCTTCTATGTAGATGAGCAAATCTTTTATATCTCCCTCTCTATCCAATAATAGATTGAGTTCCTTAATAAGCCTTTCACCAAATCTAATATTGAAAAGGCTCTTTTTAGTATGAATGTTAGTAAGGCACTAAGCTGTGATAGGCTTATTGCTCTTTTTAGTAGAAATCATGGAATTTGATTGGTAATAACGTAACAAAGGTTATTCTAAAAATTATTTCTAAAAGGAGAAATGTTTAAAGAAATGAACAAAATCTGTGTTATCTCATTCGTAAAAATTATATTTTCAACGTAAAGTTATTTTTATATTTCTTATTGTAATATCTTATTAAAATAGTTTCTAAATTAATGGATATCATATTGAAAGCAATCTTGAATAGCATTGTAAATCCTACTTGAAGTGCCTTCACACAAGTGATAAATATAGATGACAATGTACTTGTGGTACAATAATTTTTCAAGAGCTATCCTAAGAAGAAAACAATCAAAAGTTGTTTTTATGAAAATTGACTTTCAATAAGCTGGAAGTTCTTTATTAAATCCTTAGAAGCCTTTGGTTTTACTCCTCATCACCATGTGTTTGAAGTAATGCATCATAATAGAACTAAAGGCCTAAGATAAAGGAACCTTTACTCCCTACCTCTTCACAATCTACATTGAAGTGTTGACAATGCTTATAACTCACAATATTGAACAACAACACTTAGTATAAATCTCGTTAAAGCGCAGAGTTTGGGGAAGTCTAGTAGTACACAATTTTACTTCTAACTAGTAGAGAGACTATTTCCAAAACTCACAATATTGAACTAAGTTAAAAAATTTAAATATAGATACAAGTGCTAGAAATTGAGATTATTCAACCTGTTATTTATTAATGATCTATTACTGATATGTGGAGCTAACATATAATCTATTAAGACAATCTTGGACTCCTTATTTACTTTGAATAAGCTATCATGACCTTTAGTCAATTAGAATAAAAGCAACCTATATGTATAAGCTAGATCATTTAGTTGGATTGACCAACTCTCATCAATTTCAAACCTCAAGTATTAAGAACATTAATTTACATACATTGCTATCCTATTACTATGAAAAGACTAATTTTTAAGGATTTTCAACCTTTTTTTTATACACATAATAACAAGTAACTATAATAACAAATTATTTTCCTTTATAGTAAATTATAATTAATCATTTCAATGTTTAACAATCTCCATATGTACTAGATTTCACACTTACTTATCCCTCAAAACCTAGTTAAACCTATAGAGGATGTTCTAAAGAATTTCCTATGGATAAGGGATGTGAACAATGCTACTGAAGCATAAGTTGAAAGGCTAAAATTTGTATGCCTAAAGGGGAAGGGGGACTTGGCATTACCTTCATTAAAGCACAAACAAAGTGCCACTTTTCGAGAAAGTTTGGAAACTATTCTCAGACCAAAAGTCATTTTGGGTTAAATAAACATATACTTAATTTCTTAAATGTAACAACTTTTGAAAAAGTAAAGATAAATAAGAAACTTTTTGGACTCTCAATCATAAGCTAAAATTAATAAATATTATCTTTTATGAAAAGAAAATGGAATATGATTTTGTTTTGATATTTGTAATAACCAAAGTCCTCTCCACAAACTTATATTCAATATATTTAAGCATACAATATTAGAGTAGGAAAAGGTCATCTCAACGAAAGATTAATTATGTAAGCACAGAGATTTTACATCTATTGTAACATCAGGACCTACCTATAAACCTAAGACAAATGTTGAGTACACCACCACCTAGAAAAGTGTAGCTCCAAAAGCTTTACTAAAAAATCATCTCCTATTATTTAAGCCGCTTTACAAAAATTTTCTTTAAAAAACCTAGTATGGTTCAATAATAGCTTACCGAAGGCCTTATTTACTTTATGGTTAGTTATTAAACATAGGCTAAACACTATAGATAGACTCAACTGTAATTCCTGCCATTGACTTTATGTTGCAAGTTATGTGGCTAGAAACCTAAGACTTTGAACCACTTGCTCTTTAATTACCACTATTCCTTACCACTTTGGAACCAAAATTAGGTCTTCTTTAAACTCTACAATAGAAAGGTTACTTAGCTAAAGATGGTGGATTAGTTTGAAAGAGCCAGATTCTAACGTAAAGGAGACTAAAAAAATCTTCAATCTAGCCTTCATTTATTTTATCTATGCCATATGGAAGGAAAGAAAATTAAGGCTTTTTCAAAATTGCTAAATATAAAATCCAAACCTTATGTTAAAGCGCCTTCAAATGGATTAGAGAAGTTACTAAAGCCAATGAAATCCATACAACTACACGTAAATACATGAAAGCTAAATAGAACGTCCCTTAATCCTTCCTTTATTTTCTTAACTCTTAGGCTTCCAATGCTGAATTGGTAGCTAGATAGAGCTTGTCTGAATTTACAGAACATTAATGGATTGGAGCTTGCCTAACAAAACCTGTATTACTTGACTTATCTTGGTTTTGCAGCAGTGTTCTTATTTAGAGCCTTGTATACTTTTGTCAATAATAAAATTCTTGTGTTATCTAATTCAAAGCCTTCTATTACACTTGTGTTGGTTTTGTAGAGGTTCTGCAATAGCCTTATGAACTCTTATTTTGGGCTTTGCCTTTGGCTTGTTGTACTTTCCCCTTAAGTTTTTAATCAATTTGTTGTCAATTTTAAAAATAAATTATTATAGTCTAAAATAAACGATACTTACCAAAATTTTATTTAAATACAATTATTTAAAATTATAATTTAACTACTGAACAAATATAAATAAAAGGTATATTTGATTTGTAATAAAATATAGAAACTTCTATATCTAAAATCAAATTACTATGGCTTTCTTAAAAAATTAATTTATAAGACATCTTTAAAAAGATCAACACTAATTTTTTTTATGATATGATTAAAATTTAGTCCTATATAAAGAACTAATAGTAATTATGTCTTACTGAATATACTTAGGCTAAGAGAGACAATAAGTAATCAGTTCTTAATAACCTTAGGAGACGAAGAAAAACCATATTTATGACTAAGGGCTTGGTCAGCCCAACCCATTGTTATCCTTAGTCAGGGCCTGGCTGGAGGCTCGATCGGGTTCAAGATGCCCGAACTTGAGCTCGATCAGGCCCCCATAGTTTGAAACCTGTTATGCAAATAAGAAAAGGGGAAGAAGCTAAAGGGGCATATGTCCAAATAGAAGGAACAAAACTCCCACAGGAATTTAAAGTTGAATTGTTGGTAACCTCCCTTATATTGATCTCCCAGAGTGAAAAAATAAATCGTCATATTTGAAAAGGATCAACATACACATATAGAAAGGACAATATATGAGGTTGAAGAGAGAGGTTGAGTGAAAAACCTGCTGCTAGCACAATTCAAGACTTCTTGTAATTAGATATCACTGCCCGAGTTCTATCTAGATGAGAGGATTTTTGTTAAGATGTGGTTGACTGATAAATAAAATATTAGCTCTTAAGTATATACACTGTATTGTTTTTGATTAATTAATTCAACTTCAATTTTTTAAAAACTATGTTGTCATATTTGTTATAATAAAAGTGTAGATATCAGGATCTGTAGAGAATGAAATAAATAAATAAAAATGATGTTAGTGGGTAAATCAAAGTAGACCAAAATTCCAAGTTTATAGTGAAATATATAGTAGAATATACTCTTTAGTTTAGTTTGTCATTATATAACTTATTTAAAAAGGGGAGAGTCTCCCTTCCTCCTTAACTAGGGTATGATTCATCTGCAAAATATTTTGAAAGTGAAATCTTGAATGTTACAAGTTAGTATAGGACTTTGTGTCTTTAAAATTGCTTGATAAATCATTACCAAAAAAAAGGACTCTTGGGAATTGATCACTCGATTAATTAAATAAATTTGACATTGTCCTTAATTCACTACAAGAAATATGTCTATTGGCTACATTTTTTTCCTACTTTTTAGAATTTGTAGCCAAAAGTAAGTATATTACTGCAAATTTTCTAAATCGTAGCCTAATGAAGCAGCACCTTAAAAAAGAATTTTGTGGGCTTCCTTGAAGACTATTAGCTACTTTTATTTTAAATACGAATTATTTTTCATATATAACCAAAATAATTTTAGTGAATAGGCTACATTTGTTTTTTGTAGCCAAAGATTATTAGCTATATTTGTTTGAACTTAGAATTATTTTCTGTAGCTAAAACAATTTTGGTAAATGAGCTACTATTTTTAGCTAAAAACTATTAGATACACTTTCACAAACAAGGTGAAATATGTAAGAGATAAAACACTCTCCATTTGGTATTGTTTTCCCTATTACAAGAACATAAATACTCTCTCCCATCCTTTATCTCCCTATTTTTCCTAGTTCATTTATTTGTTCTTAATCCATTTTTTTGTTCCTCAATTGAGACTCATCCATTTCGCCCTAATCCCAATATAGTAGAGATTTACAAGATTGAAGCGTTCTCATGACAATGCCTATTTCTTTATTTCTAAATGCATTGACGATAGGTCTTAGAAGCCTATTACACTTATTTATTTTCTTTTTCTTACAATATGTAGAAATATTTGTTTTAGGGTTGTAGTTTTCATTTGTCTTTTGTTTTCATATTTATCTTAGTATCCTCAATCTTTTTTTGTCAACTAACTGATGCCCATTTTGATTCTATGTCATTGCCACGAGCCTTTATTTCTGTTTTGTCTCTATTGTTTTTCTTTTTATTCATTTGATTTTTGTTATTATAAGCTTTTGATGTTAATGCATGCATATATATATACATACATATAAACATTAGGTTTTGTGTTTCTTTATTGGTGTAAGGAGGTTTTTTGTTACGGATTTCTTGGTGCATAATTTTTCCAAACCAGTTAAAAGGAAAATGGAGGCTTCTTCAAGCCAACAGGAGTTTGATTACTTGTTCAATTCGTTGCTAATTAGAGAATCTAGTGTTGATAAGATTACTCTAATCCTGATTAATACTTTTCACAATTTCGACGATATCTCTCCCACCTTCAGTGAGCTATCGATCACCATTTTGGCATTCTCATATTTTTCTTCCTTCTTTCTAATGTTTGGTTAATTGCCCATTTTGATCAACAATTGTGAACTTGGTTTGATTGAGACATTCTTCTTGTTTATTTTTTTTAATAATGCGAATTGTTTTAAACATTTTAAAAAAAATTATGAATGGCTAGATTTCTCAAGGTTGTTTTGTATTTTGGCTTTTCCTTATTCAATGTGAAATGGGTTTCATTCATATTTCAAATATATAATTGATAAAAGTGTTTTTTCATATATGAATGAACATATGCATCAATTTGCTTTGCTAATGAATGAATATACTTTTGGTTATATGAAAACTCATACTTTATGTGCTCCTTTATCTTAATTTCCTTTTAAGGTTGGAATCAATCTTGATATGAAATTTCATAGGCAAAAGTAGTCTTTGTTATTTTATTTTCAGCCAGTCATTTTATAAATGTGTTCCATTGACATGCATGTAGATGCTAACTATTCTCACCTTTTAAGTATTGACTTTAAAGTAAAGCATGTCACTATTGGTGTAAAAAAGCTTCAAGTTGCTATTTGGGACATTTGTAAGATAGACTTTCTTGGTTTATGATTATATTACCTATCTCATTCATGAAGTCGATTCTCATATCATCTTTCTTTCTTGATCTTACTCACCTATTGCTTCTAGTTTGTATAGTGATTATTCTATAATATCTAGTTGGGTGATGCCTAACTAACCAATTCAATTAAAATTGATTTTTTCTATGACCAAGAAAGGATCATTTAGATTAAACAACTATATTTCATTGTAAAATACATGTGCAACAAATAGAAAATGTTGTTATTTTAATATAAAATTTTATCTTTATTCTAAAGTTTTATGTCTTCTTTTTCCTATCAATAGTATGATTTCTTAATTAATTGGTTGTAGCTTGCCCTTCTTCTTTTTTTTCTTATTAAAGATTGAATTCGAAATTTTTATGCAGCTTAACAGAAGAGATTTAAAACATTATCCAATTCTTATTATGAAAGAGCACAATGAGTTATCATGGGTATATATTTTCATTTTCTTTGCCTCATTTTCATTATGGATGTCTATGTGTGGTTTCTATTAAAAAAACTTTACTGCATTGATATTATAAATGCTTCTGCGATTGAAATAAGATATCATGGCCAATTTTAATAGTCCTACTTTTGTTCTTTTTTCAATATGTTTATTATGTTATTTTCATCTACTATCTAATCTTATCTTTGTTTTTTAGTTGTAATGGTTATTCTCTAACTGTTTATGGTTTTGATTGTGTAACAGTGAAAGTTGCAAAAAGAATTATAGTTGCTCTTACCTAAAAATTTTCTTTTTCCTTATTAAGGATTTTTCGTGCATACACTTAGCAAGAGAATTTGTTTGGTGGTATAATAGACATCCAAATTATAGAAACCTAAATCTTGATTTGAAGAGCACTGATATAACCACAATTTTAGACTAAGTGTGTCATTTTTTAATGAACTGTTGGAGTTTATGCTAAGATAACTTGATATACAAAAGTTTGATTGGAAATGAAAAGAAAGATTAAATCACATTAGAAAAAATGCTTAAATTGACCAAAATTACAAATTTGAATTGTTTTTTCAATCTAAATTCCTTGCCATTAATCATTAAGAATATTTGTTTAAGAATTTTTAGTGTGTCCTATCCTTTTACAAGTAATGCAATTAATACCATTTATTAAATATGATAAATTACAATAGTGAGTAGAGTTAAGATTGAAAGATAAGGGTGGAAACCTTGATCAGAGAATGATCTTGATAGTGACAAAACTATAGGTAGGTTTTGTTTATAATTTTCTTTATAGAATGATGTAGATAATACATGTTCTTCTCCTAACTGTAACTGTAAGAATGATGTAGATAATATATGTTCTTCTCGTAACTGTAATTGTAAAATGTTCTTGCTTCAACTTTTGAGATTTAGTTTTACTCTTCTTTTCCAAAGTTTGTATTTGCAATAGGGGCACATGCATGGTGTCAACGTCACTTTATATTTGAATACTATATAACTAAAATTGCTTTGGAAATATATGTACATGTATATTTTCAATAAGTTCGGCACAAATTGTTCTTCTCACATAGCCAAAGCGAGCATTCTTCTATTTGAAATTTAATGACATATATTGGCATAGTTAGACTGTTAGAAATATGTTAATAGGCATCTTTCTTTATTCATCACGCGATTTATCATTTGATTCTCATTATTTCGTGTATTTCTACACTAGTTACAAAGAATTACCCGTTAATGTTTTATTACTTTTGTTAATACAATTTGATAATACTTATATAATGTTAATTATATAATGCTGGACATTATGAATTAATAATGTTTCTCTACAACTTCACAGCAAAAAATATGATGAGACATTACATAGAAAACTTTGCAAATTGCTCAATACTACGAATTACTCAAAAAGTTGAAAAAATTATTGGTAACATCTCCACATGCTTGTAATTAAAAGACTATATTTATGACATTATAAAAACATAGCTGAAAGACTATATCTATGAAATTAAAAAAACGAAGCAAAATATATAGAATTACGCTAGGAAAAAATGTTGAAAAAAAATATTGGCTACATTTTGGGAAACATAGCCAAAGAATAGTGTACACGATTTTAGGAAATGTCACCCAAAAATTTTTGCGAGCAAGAATTGGCAACATTTCGGATGACGAATTGAAAATGTGACAAATAATAATGTTCAACAGTTTTTGACAAATTGGCTACATTTTTAATTATTACCTCTAGTCTAGCTTGTTGTTGTGATTGGAATTACATTAATAAAGTTTTCTCAATGAGTTGACAAGGTCCTAATTAGAAAGAGAATAGCCATGTATAGTGTTTATGAATGTTTAAGATGAATGTTAACCCAGAGATGTTACTCCTAAATCATCTTGCTAATTTCTTGAACATTCTGGATGTTACTCCTAAATCATCTTGCTAATCATTGAACTTTCTGTTCAAGAAACCTGATTTAGGATAAGCTTTCAAGCAATGGATGCGTGCAACTGTTTATGATGGACGTTGATGAAAGCAACAAATTTGAAAAACTTGATATCCACTTTATGTAATGATGATTACACCTATAATATGTAGTTTATTGAAAATAGATTTTAAATTGAATCAAGTTTCTTTACGTTCAAAACTTATAAAATCTTGAAACTGTTATTGCTTTGCGCTTCCTTCACAGTTATTTTGTTACATGATAAAACTTTAAAATAGCCGTGAAATTTCAGATTCATGATGCTTTATTTTCCTTTATCAGCACTAGGAGATTGTTGTAAGTCGTAACATTAGTAGAAGTCAATACATATTGGTCCAGATAACATAGCTTTACCACCCCACTTAAAAGTTTGATAGGACCAATAAAGCATAAACTCATTCATTCCTTACGTTGCTTTCCACAATGAAAAACCGATGCATAAAGCAAGAAGGTTCTTTTCATTTTCCACTTTTACACTTTCTGACCATTAAAAAACACGACGGTAAAAGCCCTAGAGTATTCAGTCGAATTGGAAAATCATTGTGCTAACTAGCTTGAATTACAAGTAAAGCAACAGAATATTTCATAACAAAATCACCTCGATCCTCTGAAATGTTGAAATGTTCATTATTGATAAATTGAGCCTTTTCCTTCATATTGGTTGGCCTCTGCATGGCTTTTACTTTTTCATAATAAAAGAGGGAATTCTTGCGTAAAGAATAGGTAAAATTTCACCAAGCAGTTTAATGTGATCTTGGATATCAACTTTGCTGTTTAATTGATCTCTTCGAGAGGAGAATGAAATAATCTGCCTAAATGTAATAGATTCCCCTATGCATCTGAACCAACCCTACTTGTTTCTGGCTAATTAATTACTTTTTGACTAGCATGGTTTAGAAACTTGTTAATCGTGATATACGGGGGTTTACGTAATCCATTGTCCAGCTAGCAATGTTTCTCAATCTAAGTAATCATCGCACAGAGATTAAGAACTTGATCATACGTAATTAACAGTTAATCTAAACCCCTTTAATTTCTTCAGGGCGATTAAATTATGAAGAACGTCATAATAGTAGTGGCATAGGTTAATTGGTCGTTTCATGAAAAGAGCAGAAGAGACAGAATGATGGGGTTCTCAGCCCCTTGAGGATGTTGTGGGTCCAATGTTGAAATGCCCCTTCTTCAAGCCAAGGGAACACTGCTAATTATGAAATCAATATTAATCATTATCAATACTTAATTGCAATTTGCTTGGATTTGATGTTACCATCTTTGACTAGTCAAGTGAGCCACAATCCTTGCTGCTTTCTCGTTTCATGTCAAGATAAAAAGGAAAAAGGTTGAATGAAATGTTTCGAGCCCCCTGCCTGCCAAACTGTTCAGAAAAGTAAATTAGTTAAAGTATACAAAAGCTATCTAGACGTTCTGGAATTGAAACAATTGAAAAAAAAGAAGATCAAGACTCATTTCAACATTTAGGAATTAAGATATCTAGTACATTAACTAAGCAGAGATAACTCTCCTCGACTTGTTTAATTTTTCTGTCCAAATCTTGCACTTCATCTTTAATAAGTAAAAATAAATTAAATTAATAATAGTGGATGAAATCATTATCCACTTTACCAGTCGGAAAATAAAAACAGTTTTTTTTTTTTAATTGGATACTACCCAAAATAGGAGGCCATGACCAGCATGCATGTACTTGATAGACAGAATTGAGATCCATGCCCCTCACTCGAGAGTTTGGAATTAGGATAATATCTTTGCTGCTTTATAGGGTAGGGGAAGCTATCAGAAAAGGGTAAAAGAAAGCTAGGTGTCAGATACAGCACCCTGTCAAATCTTTAACTTCACTTCTACTTATTCCTTTATATTCAGATGCATTAATAAATTGTTCTTCGTTGAAGATCATCTCTAATATGTTTTAAGTTAATAACAGTCAGCATATAGGGATGAAGAGTATGGCTAATCAAAAGATATCTATACTTGTCGAAACTGTTGGTTTAGTTGTTGCACAAGATCAAGGCTTTTTGCTTAATATTTTTGTTTAACTTTTTTATTTACTTGGAAACTTAATTTCAAGTTATTTCTGTTTAAAAAAGGTATTTCAAAATGGTTTGGTGGTAGTACTGCCTTTTCTGTTAGTAAATCATGTCATGGGGAATAATGAAGTTTTCTTTTTTTGCTGGTGGAACTCACCATCGACTCTTTTTAATTAGTAAGTTTGGTGGTCTATTTCTATAATTACCATATGAGTTTGATTCAAGAGATGGTTAACTAATTGCAATATCTACATCATCTCGTAATGCATGACGTTATTCAAGTGGTGCTCCTAATTTGTCCTATTCTATCTATGTATTTAGCAATTAAGGTGACGATAATCAAAGATTCCCCATGATTTGACAGTGACTTCCTGAATCGTAACAAAAGCACAACAGGGCTCCAAATCATCGCTAAACTGATTTTATGTAAATTATACTTATAATAATAACAACGAGATGATGATTAACGTAGGATACTTTTTTTTAAAATAATTTTTAAAATTATAAAAAATAGTTCTTCATTTTTTTATATAATTAAATTATTTTTATTATAATTATAATTAATTTTGTTTAATAACTGT
>JANIHZ010000006.1:56992194-57006267 GCA_027478365.1 Erythroxylum rufum | reverse complement strand
ATGAATTGGGAGAACCATCGATGATGGTTTCTCATTGAGTTCGCAAACTCATCCAAAATTGCAATCTATTTTTCAGGCTTAAGCGTAGACTGTTAGCTCCGTCAGGACTGTAGAGCCGAGTACGTTGGATTGGCAAGAGAGGCGATGGCTCAAAGGTCGGTCAGCTGGGCTTTCTTTTGGAGACTGATAGTTAGTCCTGTTTTTGTGTACAGACTGTAAATACTAACCGTTTGTAAAGTACTGAGTTTGAGTAAATACCATGTAATCCAGTTTGGTTTTAAAAAGTTGTTAATTTCTTATTACTGTTTATGATTGTGATGCCATGAGGAGTTTAGTAGTGGTTATCAGTGGTGGTCTCTTATCATAGGATACGTACCGGAATGACCTACGAGCATCCCGGTGGATACTCTAGGGTAAGGGGGCGCTACATCTAACCACTAAGAAAAAAATTCATTGTAAACAATCCCCTTCTATTATTCACATCCTATCACTACTTGTTTGACCTTAAACTTCTTTTCTACTTTTTTTTCCCCTTATAATGGTTGCTAACTTACACCCCACAAGCTCTTCTCTTTAAGAAGCTGCACTAATTGTACTTATGCAAAGACTCCATTTCTTCCACTATAGCTCACATCCATCTACTATTCTCCTAGATTATACACAGCCTCTAGAAAAGTAATTGGATCTCTATTATTAATCATAAGTGTTAAATATGTAAAGCCTTCCTAACTATCCATTTAGTGGTCTAATGATATATTCCATTCTATCTATGGCTATATTGTGGCATTGTTCTCCTTTAACGTCGCTTTTCTATCTCCTATACTATAATTTTTAGTGTCTTTCACATATACTCTAGGTTGATCTAATTTCACTTGTACCACTTTAGTACTTTTCTCTAATGATCATGATACATCCACTTTATATGATTGCTTCAACATATGTTGCCTAATAAACACTATATCCTTATTAATCTTCATTTTCTTTTATATTAGGTCTCATAATTTATATCCTTTTACATCTTTAAGATAGTCAATAAAGATATAGTTCTTTGAATTTGGATCAAGCTTAAACCTGTTATCAATAGGGGCATAAAGATACGCGATATAATCTAAGATCATTAAATTCAAAAAGCCTACCTTACTTTATTTCCAAACCCCTATTCAACTTTCTCGTCCAATAAATTTGTAATGATTTGTTGGTGAGATGACATACTATGCTCATTATTGCCACCTAAAAAAATTTAGAGAACCTTAGATTCAATCTCAAACACCTAGCCCTTACAATTATGGTTTTGTCCATTTTCTCTAAAATATCATTTCGATATGGTATATGTTTGAAATGTATAATGTCTTTACATCTCATACTTAAATTTTTTTTTGGAATTATGAGTGTGATTGTTTGATCTCTAATACTTGATTTTTTTTATTTGTTTGGTATTCCACCTTAGCCTTTCATTCCCTAAACTTTACAAAGACCTCATATTTTTACTTTATGGTGTATACCCATATGTTTCTCAAAAAAATTATCCATGAATATCATAAATTACTAAGATGTACCTATATCCTAAATTACTAAGATGTACCTAATAACAACTCTTTAATAAGTCCATATACATCAACTTACACATATTATAAAATTCCTTTAGTTTTGTAACACAAGGCTTATAGAAGTTTAACTTACAGAGTTTGATACCCTTCACTAGGCTCCTCTTATGAATTTTTTTTCATCTCTTGCTTACTTAAAGACCTAATTTTATATGTTATAATACAATACTATTATCATCTGACTCTATTATAGTAACATCTCCACCTACAATTGTGCTTCCTATCAGTTTGTAGAAGTTTCTTGACAGTCTTAGCCTTTTCATTATAGTCCTTTTAATGTTATCTCCAATATTTTTAGAGCTAAAATTGTTCATTTGTATGGAGAGATCAAGTTCTTTCTCAAATTTGGTATATATCAAATATAGCAAAACATCTTGACAATAATACCAAATATTTTAATCATAACTTGTCTTGCTTCTATCTTTTTATATGCTTTATCATTCTCCAACAAATTAATGCCAAAGTTTTTGACATAGATAACATAAATCAGTCCTTATTTATATGGTATGAGCATTCCATATCTAGGATATATGAGTCACATAGTTAAATGATTAAAATGTAGATCATTTATCCATTGTTATAATTTGAGTCCTTACTCTACATTCTATTAGCAAACCTTGATGAATCATTATATTTCTTTTAATCATTCTACTTCTTTTTATTCAAATAGTTTAGTTACACTTGTAATACCAAACTGCCCTTCTATTATTGAATTTTGATCTAGAACTCTTGTTGGACAAGCCAACTATATTCTACTTCCTCCCACGATGCTAATTTTCTCTCATATATAGCCCTTCACTTTGAGAGCTTTCCCTAGTATTTGTTTCTATATTGGTTATAATCCAAAATTGTAATGGTTATGTCCTCCATACCAATTGTTTCCTTACACAATATGAATGTGGTTATTATATGTTTGTCATATGGAGGTCAAGAGTAAAGTCGAATCTTTTTTTTTCCTTCATTCAAAATAGTCACCTCGTGCCTTAGCAAAAAACTGACCGATTAGTTAAAGACATTGATATATTATTTGATATCTGTTCTCTACTACATCTTTAGTCAATAGAGGCTTTGCTTTGAATACAACCTATTTATAAGAGACTTTGATATATATCAAATCTCCATCTTCTTCTATATCTTCATATGGGATGTAATGTTTATAATATGGTACATGAACTCTTTTGTCAAACATAGTTGAATTATTCCAACAACTTTCTCATGTCACTCTTCCTATATCAAATCTCCATCTTCTTCTATATCTTCATATGGGATGTAATGTTTATAACATTGTACACGACCTCTGTCAAACATAGTTAAATGATTCCAACGACTTTCTTATGTCACTCTTCCTAGTTGAACTAATCTATGTCCTCCAACTTATTCTAACACAACTCCTTCAACATGCCTTATTGTGCCAACAAATCCTTTACTCTCTGTTTTCATAGTCTAAAATTTTCAATTTCATTGAACTTACATGCTTCAATCTTTGCAATTGAATTCATTATTGTCTTAACTATATTCTAATATTACTTTTTGAGAAAGAATATACAACAAGAATTTATTTAGTATGAAAGAGAACAAAAAGAACAAGAAAATTTTAATGAGTTTTCGCTAATTTTGATGTGCCTAGGACATTAGGAGGAAGAACATTTAATTTCATATTGACACAATAATCATGATGATTACAACTCTCTTATATAACTAGGTTTACATAAGAATAGCTATATGTAAGCTCTGACTAATATAATTTAACATAAATTATCCTTTATTGAACCCAACCTAATTTAACCATGAATTTAATAGAACATTTTTCTAGACCATATGTTGAGAGCATGGCACTGTCTTGAACCGTGTATTTGACTGATTCTAATCTCCACGTAGACACATGCTTTGATATACCCCAGATCGTACAACTCACTATTTTTGCCCGCATATGTACTCCATTGAAAAATCCTGGCCACACCAATGTCCTCACATTTTAGTCTGTCTTTACCTTAGCTTTTTAGAGAAGAACAAGATCGTGTGTTAGGGTTTATTCATCCAAATATTTCTGGCGAACACTTTTATTCTTCCAAAATTGTACATCTATGTATTGAGCCATTCACAACATCTTTCCAAATTGGAGATACAAGGGCTATGCAAGCAAGAGGAATTTCATCCCCTCGTAAAGCTAATTTTTTTCCAAGCTGTTCTATCCAACCCTCAACTCCGAATATGATCCCTACCCAAGACAACAATTAAAGATGCATGATCAAACGTACCGAAATGACAAGTTTATAGGTGGGCATTTACAGTTCTATCGGATATGCGTGGATTGTTGGAATTCGATTGTGAAGGCTGAGGAATGAGAAAGGAGTAACAGCGATGCCATGCGATCAGTGTTATTTAATTTAATAACAGCATTGATAGCTGTATGGGCCCAGGAAAGCACCCAAAATCTTCTGTCTAGTTTTTATGATGTCTTATTGTGTCCAATAAATCTCATACATTCATTTATGCGGGTTTCGTATGGTCCCACATAAATAAACGTGGACCCTACATAAATAAATGGCTGAAATTTACTGGATACAATAAGACACCATAAAACTGAACAGAGGATCTGAACTCCGAAGAAAGGTCTTCTTTATTTAAAACGATTAACAAATAGCTTGTCCTTTGTCAGAGTGTCAAAGATTGGATATTGATCAAATACTCTCCGTTGAAATCCTGTCTCCAGAATGCCCGTCGCTTGATGTTTCTGTTATTTATTATTTTCAACCAGTTACACTAGATTTCAAGACGTAAGATACATGGCTTCTAAATCACAAGTCTTAATAATCATAGAAGTTGCAACGTTCTTTAGTCAGAATTCTTACTGAACTCTATCCAACTACGTAACCAACACCATCTCAACGACCTAGACTACTGAAAAAATCCCGTTCTGCAGAAGTTGCGTTTGGGACAGTAGAATTACATGCCAATACAAACACATCGCATGGAGCATTAAACAGACGCTTATTATTTGTTCCCTCCACGCTAGGAGAGGTATTATGGTGTAGCAGAGGAATTTAGTGGCATATTTCAACAATACCCACTTTCATTCGATACGGAGAAACGTTTCGGAAAATTCCCTTTCACCCTATTCTTCAGATGTTTGCTGCCATCTCTTCATCAATGCTATGAGACCAGTATTATGTTGTTGTTTGGTCCTTTTCATTCAATCCTGCAGTTGTTTTAACGGTGTGGCAATATCATAAAACAAAACCCTTTTTCCTTTCTTCCTGAGGCTTCACTTTCACCTTCTTTGTCGTTTCCCAAGCAAGAATTGATTTCAAATTGCCATTCCTAAAGTCGACATCAGTTATTGAAACAAGCTTCTACATTTCAAATTCGTTGCGGAAAACCCATTTTTGTTTCTGGAACAACCAAGTTACTCATTTGGTTTCAATATTTCTTATTTTAATATTATCTAAAAGGTCTCACAAGTAAATGATCAATGCATCACTTCCAGCTTTCCCCTTATCAAAATGGAGATGTGAGTTTATTAGAGGATGAACGGCTTGATTTTCTTGCTGAATAAGATCCATCTTTAACCTTACGATTCTGTGCTTTTGGCTGCCACGAAGAACCGTCGCCTGCTTATAGACAGTGCCAGTTAATTCTTTTGAATGTTATATTGAAGAAGTGTATGATGAGCAAATTACCTGGGTTCTTCGTTTTCTTGTATGAAAATCTCTTGGTCAATTTACTTGCATGCGACGTTTTAGTCTTGGCCTCCTTTTTGTATCCATCTTTTGCTCCAGAAATTTCACCTTCTTCAAGTGAACATATGGCAAATGCAGTTGCTGCAATAGCAGTAGAGGAAATGGAATCTTGATCTTCGTTCATAGGTTTGAAAAGCTTTGTCCGAATCCAGTTCATGCTCTGTCCTAGCATGTTTTGCAGTTCGAGTAATAACTGACCTTTACTTCAAAGGTTGGGCGCAGTAACAAGAAAAATAAGGGAACAAAACTCTTCAAATCAATAAAAGGGCGTACCTATAATAGGTTGAATACTGATTCTTAGTCAAGAAAAAGTTACCAACTCCGAGAGAGTGTTGTTGAACTGATAAACCTTTTCTGTTGGTTTTAGACTCCACCTGGATAGCTTGTACTGATGAAAATAAAAGATAAATTTCACTGATGTCATGTACTCTTCAATTTCCCAAAGCTAAAACTGTGGAATCCATTAAAAGAATTGCTCTCTTAAACTATATTAAACTTCAGTAAAAGATAAAAATAAGAAATCAGGGATATCAATTACCTCCTCTGCAACTCTGCCTCACTAAGCTTCCTTTCTTCTCTCACCTATCCCTTCTGCCTGCTTTGCTGCTTTCATAGAAGAACATGCTCAAGCTAAAGGTAACTAGTGCAGCTGTATGGAGATCTGGCAATGACGTTGGAGGACATATATTGATCTAAGACATGTCGCTACTTCCTGTTCTACTGCTAGAGATTCTGACCTTTATTGCTCTAATGTTTACTGCTAATGTTCTACTGCTAATGTTCTACTGCTAATGTTCTTCCTGTTCTACTGCTAATGTTCTACTGCTAGACAAAAAGTGAAACTTATTCCCTCAAGTTTGTTTGTGCATTGCAAAAGACTAGTGAATCGTCAGCTGTTAAGGAACTTATTCTGATTCCTGTTCTACCTCTTGCAGCTATTCCTTATCCCAGGTCCCTCTTTCAGGAGAGGGAGGCTGTAAAGCTTGCATCGCATATGAAAATCACCATCCCACCACCAAGTTAAAAGTAACTAGTCCGATGTGTAGTGGGTTAACTCATGAACTTAACATGCCGTACCTTTCAACTTAGAGCATAATTGACTTGGTCATTTTCATACAATAGCCACTTTTTTGTTTGGTTATTGCTGGGAACTTCGACCTTTCAATTTTTACTAATGTATAGAGCTTGAACTTAAAAACTTTCTCTATCGGGCATATCAGTGTTTATTTCCATACCTGTTAAAGCTTGAACTCTCTGCAATTATATCTTTCAAACTATCCAACTATAGGCACAATAAAAGATCCTGCAGCCCTCAAATTTATTTGGAATAAAAAGTCATTAATCTTTTATTTGATTTTGCATGAGATCAATTCTATTTTTATTGTTGTCAAATATGTAATCCAAGTCTATAGGATTAGTTGGCAATGTGAGGCCTACCGTATCAAGTTGAGTCAACTTAATTATGTTAACACAGCAAACTGTGTTTTTAAATTTTCTTGTATTTAAAATTTTATAGTTCTTGTTTTGATTGGAACATATCCATCTTTACAAATTATATTTGGTAGCAAAACATATTTCTTAAACAACTTATGACATTTTAAGTATTGATTGTGATGTATGTCTTCGATCAAAACTATGTTAAATATCATTAGACAAGTGTATATATTGTTCTTATAATATAATTTCGATGAATACGAGTGTCGACACTACTAGGATTACAAGTTTTAGTACTAATTGTATTTTTATTATTTAATATAACAAAATGAATGGTTGAATTAAAAGAAAAATTAACAAAAATAAATTACTAATCTAAGATACCAATCCAAAATAATGAACATGATTGAAGCAATCCATGGATAAACAAGATACAGATGTAGAATCGCCCTAGAATCTTTCTAAAGTTAGATTTATTTTATTTCAATAATTAACTTTAGTTTTTCGGATTGATAGAAATTTCAAAGCTACAACTATATTCTTTCTCAAGAAATACAACCCTTATTCTTAAGTTAATTGATTGAAATCTCTAATGAAAACTTCTAAGAATGCATTAACTTGTTTTATTAATTTTCATAGTAGATGTGACTTTAATCTAAAAAATTTATATTGACATAGCTCTATGATTCTATACAACTCTTACTATTTATGGTAGGATCTACTCATACATATGATTTCTCAACTCTATATATGAAATTTAAAATTAAATCAAAATACTAGTATGTTTCAATTTAAATGCAATAAGTAATCATAAATATCATAATAAAACCTGGGTCTTTCATTAAATAAAAAATCAATCCAACAAAATAATTATAAGATATATACATCTAGATCTATCATAATTTGGTTCATACAAGATAAAAGGAACCACTAATAATCAAGAAAGAAAACAAGATAAATGAAAGCATCCTCATTGATCTTTAAATCTTGTTGTTCTTTAGTTGAATCTTGATGGAATTCCTTTTTTCCTCCAAAGTAAATTTGTTTTTGTCTTAAGACACTCTAGTTCAGCTCCTGATGATTACTTTCTTTTTCTAATTTCTCCCCAAAGTTTTTTTATATTCTCACAAAATCATAACCAATCTAGGGACAATACAAACTCATATCAGTCTCGTATTCTTTATAGATGTAAAAAACTTGATTTATATAAAAAAAATTACCATCGACATAAATCACAAACATAAGTCCATATTGCATCCATGTTGACTTAGTAACTCCTTTGTCATGCAATCAAAGGGTTCATCTAGGGAATACGAGTTTGAAGGTTATAAACAGAGGTTCGTGATTGTGTGTTTTTTATGTGTCATATTGTCTAAAAAATAAGATAGATAAGTAGCCTACATGGGACAAAACACAGTAACTCCATAAGAAATAGAATGGATAAATGGCCTAATAAGAAGAATATGATAATGTGTTTGAATCATGTTTTAAATATGGGTTTATATTCAACCTATGTTCATCCAAAATCATACTAAAACTTCTCCAACTTAGCTCAACTTGCCTGAATTTATTCCTTCTTTATTGGGGAGATAAAACAAGGTCTAGAAATAAAATATAAGTCACATTGAGTACCAAATTATATAAATTCATCAAAGTTCAAGTAAAATACTTTTAAATCGTGTTAAAAACATAACCTAATTCTCCCAATCCTTAAGCAAATCAATTGTCATCACTCTTAACTTAAATAGGTAACAAATCTAAGAAAGAATTTAGCAAATTATTCACATTAATCAAGATTCTCCATTATTTATTCAATTACAAAATTTGTGAAATTGTACGGCATTTAGCTACTTGTATAAAGTCATAAATCAATTCAATTTGCTCCATAATCCTTTAAATTTTAACCCAATGTACAAATTCAACCTAATGCATAAAATGAACATAAATTGAGAACAATGCTTCAGCTTTCAAACATTTTCATACAGTTTAATTGTAGAAAAGTACAATTTGATTTCATATTAACATAAGAACATTTTAAGGCTTGTTTGAAAATTTACATAAACTTTTGACATGAGAATAAACACTTTTAACCTTTTGACATGGGAATAAACACTTTGTAATAAATACTCTCGATTACTCAATTAGATCATTGTTTCAATTGACTACTAGTACCACTCTTTAATTTCAACCTTTTTATTTGGTTTGAAGTTAACATAGTGAATTTATTTATGCTTACTCATTCACACATTAGCTCTTTTTCTTTTTTTACTTGCATACTAAAAATACTTTTAAATTTTCATTTATAGTTTAATTGCATATGCAAATTATACAAAAAAAAAGGATCATGATACAAATCAATTATCTATTTTCAAAATTAATGAAGTAAACCAAATTAACTTAATAATTGATACTCGTGATAAATTGGCTAACACAAATGAAATCACAATAAAAACCAAACTTATTATGAATTATCTCGATCAATTTTCTTTTAGAGTTAAATTTTTTTCAAAGTTATTCCATATTAAGTTAATTATAACAAAATTGATAAGTTTAGCAAATTAACTCCCTCCTTCGCACTTGAATTGTACATTGTCCTCAATATATATGATATATATGAATAACAAAAAAACTAGAAAATAAAAGGAAAAGAGGGAAATTAGGTTAACTGGTACTATCCTGATAATAAAAAGTTTTATAGTTATAGTTTAAAAGTATAAAGTGACAGTTTTTATCACGATCTAAAAATAAAAAAATATCAAAGTATTCTCGAATCTATGACTTTAAGTTACTTTTAATTTAAAATACATATAAGAAAATTTAAGTAATGTAAACACATACTAAAAATTAAAGCCAAAGATTCTTAAACCTACTAAATTGAAATAAAAACACTTAAATATTTGGGTTACCCCCCTAAAATCACTTTTCATGAGTCGTATAGCTAAACTTCTTACTCAAACTCCATATAGCTAAACTTCTTACTCAAACTCTCTACCTTGGCGACTCTTCAAATGAAGGCTTGATTCTCCTCTTCTTCGATTTCTCAATCTCCTTAAAACGCATATGCTCGTTAGCTTCCAAGCATGTCACATGCTCCATTATAATAGGGTTATTCATCTCCCCTTCTTCTCCTTGCATGATAGAAGTATCCAATGGATCTTTTGTAATTATTTCCTGTATAATCTGAGAAACTTTAGTATCAATCACATCTATAAAGAAACAAGTATTTTCTTTAGTATCATCTATGTAAGGATGTCTCATAACTTCAATTAACTTAAAAGTTACTTCCTTATTCCCTACCTTTAATATTAACTTTCCCTCATAAACATCTATCCTAGTTTGATGAGTAATTAGGAAAGGTCATATTATGATCATGAAAACCTTTACATCGTCCTCCATATTTAAAACTAAAAAATCAATAAGGAGTATAAGTATGTCAACCTTAACTAAAAGATCTTCTACAATACCCTAAAGATTCTTATTTGACCTATCTACAACTTGTATACTAATCTTAGTTGGTTTAGGTTCTCACAAATATAACTTTTTAAGCATGTCATATAGCATTCAATTAGTACTAGTTCCTAAGTTTGTTAAGATCTTTTTAATCAACAAACTACCAATATTACATGAAATAGTGAAACTCTCTAATCTTTGATTTTTTTTAGACTAGTTTGTTTACAAGATAGCCAAACACTCCTCATTTAATGTCACAATTTATAATTCCTCAAGCCTATTCTTATTAGAAAGGAGATTCTTTAAGTATTTAGCATACTTTGATCATTTGAAAAAGGGATTCAATAAAAGTTATGTTAATATGTTTTTTTTTTGTATAATGAAATATTCATTAACTCAAAAGAGCATCAAATATGTACAAGTACAATAAAAAGAACTAGCTAATAGAGAAACAAGTACAACTCAACCATTACAACGTTAGCCAATACATTTCTATCTACAAAATTACAACAATTTCAGTTTAGGATTAGACGTCGTCTTCTTCTGATTGCTAGATTCATCATCTCTAAAACTTGGACTTATAAAATTTCCTTTGTCCAGTATTATACCTTGTGAGCTAGCTCATATTTTTCCATTTTAGAACTATTGAACAACATCTTGTTTCTTTCTCTCCAAATTGAATAAAATGAGCAATTTATAACAAGACTGATGTCGAGGATCTCCTCCTTTCCTTTTGAAAACTTTATCAGCCCATACAAGTATATCGAGCCACTTCTAGTAAGGTCATTGCAACCCCATTATATGTAGTATCCTATTCCAAAAAGCTCTTGTATAACCACATTGAACGAACAAATGATTGATTGACTCATAGTGCAAATTGCATACCATACATAATTGATCTGTGACTCTAATCAATCTATCCTTAGTCTTCAGTCTATGCCTTGCAACAAGTCAAGAAAAAAATGATGCTTAGGCATACAAGCTCCTTTCCAAACAATTTTGAACCAATCAACTTTCAGATGCTGTTGAGTAAACTTTGATTAGTGAACTCTTTTCCTTTATTAGGCAACCAGTGAAAACTATATCCTCTTAAAGAGTTTTGGGAATATTTAGGAAGGTATGATCTAACTCTTTCACCGCCCCTGAAATCAATAAACCAATTATTTTGCTGAATTATCTCTTTGACCCAAGACTAAATAGGTATTCTTGTGATAAAGGGGGAAACCTCCTCTCTTAGAATTAAAGGGCTCTGTAATGACTAATTGTAAAACCAAAACCAACTTAAATAACCATTCCCTATATGAGTTTTAATGAGAGGACATATGATCTATCTCTTTCTAAGTATATGAATTTAATACCAAGAGTATTCTTTCCTCTCATCAATCTGCCAAAAGATAGCATGCTTGAGATAAAATTCATTAATCCATTTGGATTAAAGGGATTCTTTATTAGTGAACAACCTCCAAATTCTTTTAGCTCCTAACAAGGTTTGACTCCTCTACAGTGAAGTAAGCCTCAAACCCTTTCTTTCTTACTCTAATAATGTTGATCTCATTTGATTTTAACTCCCTTTGAAAATATCATAATTGCCAGTCTATAAGAAGTTTTTAATAAATTTCACGAGCTCCTTAGTGATCCTTCTAGTTAGGAATAAATGAAAACTCCAATAAATGTGAAGAGTCCTTAACACAAAATTAATGAGAGCTAATCTACTAGCATAAGGGAAAGACTTGTTTTGTCAGGAGTTAATTCTTTTTCTATATCTTTCCAACAAAGGAAGACAACCCTAGTAACTTAACTTTTTAGAAGAGATAGGAACCCCTAGATACTTAAAAGATAATGAGTGCACATTCAACCCTGTCAACGTCCTCAAACTATGGATTTCACATTAGATGATACATATATCATACTCTTATGCACGTTGATACCAAGACTTGGGACCTACAAAACACTGGAGGTATAGGATTCTCAGTTGGTACTATTTCACCACTTCCTTCTTTAACTCTTCCTTTTTCTTTTTCTCTTCCTCCTTATCCTTCTTTTCTTCTACAATAGCCTTTTTCTTTTAAATTATCTACTCCTTTTCACTCTTCAATTTCACTGCATTCACTTGCTCCATCAATTTTGGTTTGGTATTGCTACGTGATGTATTTAGCTACTTTTTTGAGACAAGTTTAACAAGCTATCCAATTTGAATTTCTAAGTTGTAGAGGAAGCTTTTTGGTTTTGAAGAGATGCTTCAATATTTTATAAGCGAGCCTTAGATGTAGTAATGAATTTCACTATAAGCCCCCCTAAGACTTGACTTCCCTGCTTATAGTTTTTATTACTAAAATCTGGTTGGAGGAACTTATCTATACTATCCTTGATTATCTCATAAAATTTTGGGTAAAGTATAAGTATTATAATGGTTATTTTAAGATTGATTCCCTATAAAATAACTTATTCAATTGACTTATGTAAGGGTGATGAAAATCATCATTAGAGTGTCTACCATAATAAAATAATGCATCTCATCACTTGTTCTAGTTGATCTTCCAAAGTCATACAATTGATCATCTTGCTTGAAGCTTTTAATTTTGCTTATAATGTTATCACCACATCAATATTATGAATGCCAACTGATTTTGGCCTTAGCCTCAGATTTTCCACAGTGTTAACTACTCATAGAAATATTTTCAATTAGCTCTTATAATTCCTTAAGAGTTTTAAAGATGGCAGTTCCATCTAAAGATACATGGATCAACCACTTAACTAGAAAGCTTAATCCACTATAAAATATTTGCATCTATAGTCTCAAATCAAGTCTATAATATGAAATTTTCTCCAAAACTCTTATCATCTCTCCCATATCTCACACAAAGTCACACCCAATAATGTTAAAAGAAGAAGATATGATTCTTGAGTCTTGTTGTTCATATTGAAGGGAAAAGCTATAAACTTTTAGTAAGTTAGTTTTAGATGGTAATGTTAGTTTTAGATGGTAATAGATCCAAAAGGTAAAGAATTTAACCTCGATTTTGCTATGTCACTCAATATAATTAGGAATAACCTTAACCAAATCACACCTTCAAAAGTCCATTGATTTTGAATGTATCACAAATTTCTAAAAAGTTGGTGATATATGCATTTGAATCCTCATTAAGTAAGCCAATAAACTGCACAAGCTATTGAACCATTTGAACTATATTAGCTTGATCTCAAATTTGTTACCCTATACTCTTGACCAAATAATCCTCGACAATAATGTCAAGATTGTTAACATGTATCTAATCAAAATTATGCTAAAGATCATTAGGCAAATGCATATATCGTTATTATAGTATAATTTATGTGAATATAAGTTTCAACTCTCCTAATAATATAAGCACCAGCACCAACTGTCTTAATTATCCAATTTAACAAAACAAATTGTTGAATTAAAAGAAAAGATTAATAAACTAAAGTTACTATTCTAAGATACCAAAACAAAATAATGAACAAGACTGAAGTAACCATAGATTAACGAAATTCATATATAGAAGCCCCCTAGAATATTTATGTACTTAGATTTATCTTGATTGAAAGACTAACCTAAGTTTCTTAGACTAAACAAATTTCCGAAGTTACAGTTGTATTCTTTCTCAAGAAATATATCACTTATAGTTAATTTGATTGATTGAAATTCTTTCTAATTAGAACTGCTAAGAATGCATTAACTTATTCTATGAATTTTCATGATAGATTTAGCTCTAACTTAAAATATTTATGTATTTATATCTTTAGGATTCTATGTAACTCTTGTTATATATGTCATGACATATGGTTTCTCAATCATTGTATATAAATTGAATCAGAACACTAGC
>JANIHZ010000006.1:56969826-56980496 GCA_027478365.1 Erythroxylum rufum | reverse complement strand
AAACAATAATTTTCTATTATGATATTTATTAATATTTTATTATTTTATAAATTATTATATTTCATTACATCCTATTAAAAATCTTACGGTGAACATGGTTAAAAGGAAAAGCAATTTTATGCTCCGAAAGCAATTGGTACGTAATACTTCTTCAGGGGAAGTGTTAGGTGAGGTGTTGGCGCAAAACACACGTCATCGTCTTCGCTGCGCGTGGCTTCCATCGAGAACCTATCTTCATGGTATTTTTTAAAATTTTAATTATCTTTTCTTTTCTGAAAAGTTAAAGAAATATTATTTAAATACTTTGGAATAAAGTGATCGTAAAACCTTACCTTTTCTTCATTAAATTGGAATGTGTTTAATAAAATTAAGCTTCGATGCATCTTGCTTGCTTCCACTGCCAAATTTCGAATCTTAGATCAATGTTTGGTTAGGGATTTACTATGTTACAGTCATCTTCGATCAGCTTTTTCCACTTGCTGTAGCTGTAAGCTCTAACTTGAATGCCTTGGTCTTCGCATAGCTTTTTACCGTTATTTTGAGAAAGTTCGCTTGATGGTTTGCTATTTTTTTTGTGACGAGACCTGACACTATGTGTATTGGTATTCTTTTAGGGTAATCTCATTGCTAGAATGATTAGCTTATCTGGTTTAGCAAGTTGGAGACTGTACTAAGAGGATCATTTATTAGTTATTTTTTATTCTTAATGTTCTGCTTCACTGCTATCTCTTTCACGTTGTTTCTTGATGTGCTTTTCAAGAGCGTTGGTGTATTATGAACCGAGTTTTTACTCTTGTGCTTAAGAAATTTATTTCACAAACATGGTGTAACATTATGGTACTGTGAATGTGGTTTATTGTAATTTAAGTTCTGGGTTTTTGTTTTGGACTTGTGACAGGTGTTGGACATATTTTCTTTCCATTTTGTTGTGAGCTATAGGAGGAGGATTAACGATTTCATGGAGTATTGCCTCGGGTTCATCTTTTGTTTCCTTTTGAATCAATATCGGGATTGAAGTCAACTTTCAATGTTGTCAGTTAGCCGTGAATATATGTTTGGTAGCTGGTTTTGTGGAATGAGTACTGTGATTTAAATGTTACGTTGTGATCCGGTAATTTATGCTTCAGCTCAATATTTATCTCAGTGGATGTACATTCAGAACGGTTTTACTGTGACTTGGTAGCTCTCTTTGTCTGGTTTGAGGTTTGTAGAATGCCAAAGAAGACATCTTGAAGAATGGATGATTATAGAGATTTTGAGATGTTGATTCCTAGTTGGAGCAGCATGAATCCATCTGATTCTCATCTCTTTATATTATCTTGTTTTATTGCTGCTTTAGTTGGCATTTTGACTATAGCTTACACAGCTTTTCAATGGAGGAGAAACATAAACTTGAGTTGGATGAAAGCTGTAGCCAGATCAAAGAAAAACCCAAAGGCAAGTGTCAAGGTCCCCATGGCTCCTCATACTTGGGAGCTTGAATCCATGTGTCGTGGGAAGAATTTGAATTGTTGTGTATGTTTGAAATCCATGTCTCCTTCTCAAACTCTTGGGCCTATGGTTGCATTGGACAGTTTCATTCACCGGTGTAGCATTTGCAGCGCTGCGGCGCATTTAAGCTGTTCTTCAGGTGCATCCAAGGATTGTAAATGTGTATCTATGTTTGGACATGAGCACGTGATGCACCAATGGGCAGTTCGCTGGACAGAGATAGCAGACCAACTCGATGAAACTACCACTTGTAGTTATTGTGAAGAACCATGTGGTGGGTCATTTCTTAGTGGTTCCCCCATATGGTGTTGTTTGTGGTGTCAACGACTTGTACATGTTGATTGTCATAGTAGTATGTCTTCTGAAACTGGTGATATTTGTGATCTAGGCCCATTTAAAAGGTTGATCTTGTCACCACTGTACGTTAAGGAATTGAATTCAGGTGGATTTTTGAGCTCAATCACACATGGGGCAAATGAGATTGCTTCTTCAGTGCGTGCAAGTATTAGGAGTCAGAGCAAGAAGTACAAGCACAGTAGTGAAACATCTGTAGACACTGGCAACACTAGTAGTACCTGTGACATGTCCACTGAAAGTACGCTTGACACCCAGCCACTGATAAATGGTTCTCACAGCACAGAAGAGGGATGTGATGGTAGCATAAGCTTGGGTAGTCCACTCCATGATGGAGCTGCAGATAAGATGGACTCAAAGCCTATTTTCAAAAGAAGTGCATCAATGAATCAGAAGAATGAGTTAAGAATGAAACAGAGATATGAAATAACAGATTTACCACCCGAGTCTAGACCCTTGTTAGTTTTCATAAACAAGAAGAGTGGGGCTCAGCACGGTGGTTCCATCAGGGAGCGTATGAACTTTCTGCTGAATCCTGTTCAGGTTCAAGTTTTTCCAATCATCAAAATTTCTCAAACTGATTTTAACTTCTTTCCTCGTTTTTAATTGTACTAATCTGTTTTTTGTCTTTCTTCAAATCTATCAGTTCAAAATGTATTTATTATGTGAAGTAATGAATCTCATATTGCTCTTCAAACTATATTTCTTTGATTGAGCCGCACCCTTTGTATTCTTAAGATGGCTTTGATGAATGTAGGTATTTATGAGTGGGAAGGAGATGGTATATTTCAAGGAACAAACACTTCTACACAGGTTATTTTGTTGAATTTTATCTGATGTATGAAGCATTTTGATCTACTTAAACTTGATCCTTCCGAAATCGCAAATCCTTTATCCTTGAATAGAAAAATGGACGAGCACATCATCACCTAAGCCTAACTAAAAGATAGTATTGAGGTTCATGATGTGGAGTTCTTTGTAAAGTATTGAGGTTCATGATGTGGAGTTCTTTGTAAGCTTTTTATTTTATGTTTTACATTAAACATCTTCAAGTTGGTCTTAACTGGGTAAAAGATTCAGGCATTAAAACTTTGTCAGTGCTTTGTTTTACATAGACAAGTGAAGTTTTTCAAGTTACATCTGTTTTTCCTTTTCGTCTCTAATTGTGCTTTATCAAGGTTTCTTGATTAAGATAATACAGTCATTAGATGTCTCTAATTTACTTTTGAAAGATAAGTGCTGAGATCTTGACAGTTGAAAATACCTTATGCTCTGTGTTGTTTTTCATTAATTTGGTCTCTATTCTGGTACTTCCTCATCTATACTGATTCTATAAATCTTCTTACAGATTTGTGAACTGAGTTCAACACAAGGACCGGAAGTAGGCCTCTACTTATTCAGAAAGGTGCCTCACTTCAGAGTTCTAGTTTGTGGGGGAGATGGAACTGTTGGCTGGGTTCTCAATGCAATAGACAAACAAAACTTTGTTTCTCCTCCACCAGTTGCTATTCTACCAGCTGGAACTGGAAATGATCTTGCCAGGGTACTGGGTTGGGGAGGTGGGTTGAGTTCAGTTGAGAGACAAGGGGGCCTTTGCACAATTTTACATCACATAGAGCATTCTGCAGTAACAATTCTTGATCGGTGGAAGGTTGCAATCATAAATAATCAGGGAAAGCATATTCATTCTCCGAAATTTATGAATAATTATCTTGGTATGTGAATATGAAGATGAAATCAAAGAGTAGGATATTTTGCAGCTACCAGTTCTATGAATTTTTCTTTCCTTGTCTAGATTTTAGGTTAAAGGGTTGTATTGCACCTCAAGATTTCACTTTTAAATCTGGCTTCATGAATCAGATTTTTGTGCTTCAAACTTTTGATAGTTGGATTAGTAGTGTTTCTCATGTATCAGTTCCAGGCCTTAAATCTTTTGATGGGTCTAACATTTAATTTCACTTTTAAATCCGGCTTTGTGAATGAGGTTTATGTCTTCTAACTTTTGGTAGTTGGGGTAGCTGGTTTTCTCATGTATAAGTGCTGTATCAGCAGTCTTAAGCTTTAATATTTTGATTGGCCCCATATTTGACTAAGTTTTACATATGTTAACAAATTTCAATTGCATGTATCAGTGCAATATCAGCACTCCCAAGCTTTAGTTTTTGGATTGGCTCCATTTCTGACTAAGTTTTTAAATATATTAACAAATTTTAATTGAATGTTTAAATCTGTCTTTGTGTATTACATTTATGTGCTTCTAACTTCTGATGGTTGGGATGTTGGGTTTCTTACTTATTAGCCAATATTAGCACTCCCAAGCCTTATCTTGATTTGCCTCAGATTTGACTGATTCTTACATATATTTGTAATTTAAGGGACTTTTCTTTTGCTTCCTGCCTTGGACCTTATCATGAACTTTTGCTCACCTTCTCATCAATTTTGTAAGGTCATTTTAATGACTTTTTTTTGGGATGAATGGTAGACTATGCAAAAGAGACCATACTTCCTTTATCATAATGTGCAATTCCATCTGTGTCATGTTGTCATTTCTATCTTAACTATTGTTGCAGGAGTTGGTTGTGATGCAAAGGTTGCTTTGGACATTCACAATCTACGTGAGGAGAATCCTGAGAAGTTCTATAACCAGGCTAGTGCAAACTTTGGCTTGAAAAAAGTGTCAACTCTTTTGCCTAATAGTTAACAAGAGGAACTAACTACAATGATGAAGTAGGAGTTGCATAAAGGAAGCCAATTCACACCAAATAATACCTGGATCTTCTTAAGAAAAAATTAGGCATAAAGTGAAAATGCTTGGAATATTTAGCATACTTTTATTTGCATAAGGGATACAATTCCTTTCCTCATCTATATAAATTGTTCATCCAAAAGCTAATCATCTCTAGTTCTAGGGGTATAAAGGGACAAAGGATGAGCAATTATTCAGGGAAAAATAGTTTGGTAATTTAGAACACATTTATGTCTGTTTGCTGATATACATTATGATAAAGCTCTTTTCTACTCAGTTGGATCAAGTTTTTGTTTTTATGGATTTGTTATGTTCTACTGTAATGTCCAGAAGCATACACATGAATCTAATGATTACGCAAATCTTTTGTGCTTTCTAGCATTCTCATATGCTAATATAGTGTGGAACCAATTACAACCTCTCTATTCATTTCACCTTTTATTTATCTGAGATTTGGATAAAGAAAACGATGGAAATTGTAACTGTAATAATCTGATGAGGCAGAGATGGGCATGGTACTTATAGTTTATATAGGGATTTTGATAAGAAGTTGAAGAGGTTGAGAGTGTCTTATCTTTGGTTGAGAGACAGATGTTGGCAACTTCTTGCTTGAGAAACTTTCCGAGCTACTATATTATTTCTCCTGTAATTGGATAATTCATACTAAGTGGTGACAGGAGGTGTTGACAAAGCTGCTGGACAGTGTTTTGATACATGCTCCATTGCTTAGTGTTAAAATTTTGACAAGTGCATATTTAACGCCAGTTTGCTGAAATTATTGTATTGTGACTGCAGTTTATGAACAAAGTCCTTTATGCTAGAGAAGGTGCTAAGAGCATAATGGATAGAACATTTGCAGACTTTCCGTGGCAAGTTAGAGTGGAAGTTGATGGTGTTGAGATAGAGGTCCCTGAGGTGAGTATCACATCAATTGTAGGTAGTGGATGGTATTGATAGGTATTTTCATACTAAGCCGTAAACTGATGTCCATCATATCAACCTTTTTAGTTTTCCTGTTGTAGGACAGATTATCTTATCTTATAAATGTCTTCAAATATTTAATGTCTAATTGTTTTTGAGTGACATGATGATAGTGGCCATGATCTTCCTATAGTAAAAGTTTTACTTAAAAATATCAAATTATTCTTATGAGTAGCTTTGTAATTGAAAGTCACACAAGTTTTATCTCGAATACAAACTGATGAATCCTCATCTTGATTGTTCCTTATGGTTGCTTCAATTAGTTCTCAGTGCCTGAAATTATAATAGAACTTCTATAAATTAATAGTATTGGACCGGATAAAATCTAGTAATTAAAAGAGATATTAATTTACTGATAAATTAGTAATTTATAAATTTATAAATTGTCTTTATCATTCAGTAAACATTTGTTTAATAAACCAGAAACTTGTTTTGTTTTCAGCAATACATCATAGCTTTTTATTGCAATATAAAAATTAGAGATGATAAGATCCAACTAAATTTGAATTTTTAAGAAAAGGTTAAGTTAAAACGGGATCATTTTAAGAAAATATCACAATGAGTGATCTATGTATTTGTAATTTTATTGAATTATTGATTTATAATATGATTGGTATCATAAAATTATAAAAGTTTTCTAGAAAAGTATTATCTTGTTAATTTATTGAAGATATTAATTTAACCTATTCGGCCAAGTTGGGACCGTAAAAAATTATTAGATAATAGAGTTTATAATTTATCAAGTATTGATTTATAAGGTTTATTGTAGATATCCTTGTTGAACTCTACAGGACACAGAGGGTGTACTAGTTGCAAACATTGGAAGCTACATGGCTGGCGTAGACTTGTGGCACAATGAGGATGATATGTACGATAACTTTGATCCCCAGTCTATGCATGACAAGATACTAGAAGTTGTAAGCATATCCGGAACATGGCACCTTGGGAAACTTCAGGTAGAGGATCAGAAAATATCACTTATCTGTGCAAACATTTGGCTATAGTTACACAAACCTTCAAATTGCTTTTGCAGAATACTGAATTATTTGGATGAGATTCTTCTGTAAACTGCTATGTGATATTGATCAATAGTTACAAACCAGAGAGCGTGGGTTTTTACCCCATGAAACCTGCAATTTAGACTCCTATTTTTAGTTATTTTCTCCTTGAAGTCAGCCTTGGCATTTTTAAATGGACAATGTCAGATGGCAGCTGATGCCTTATTTGCTATTCTAAATAGATTGCTTTCTTGGTAGCTAGACAAGGGGGAAAATATTTTTTTAATTATTCACTATAGGAGAGGTTTGCATGGTTTGCGGTGGGTTGTTGAGTACATTGTTATGGAGGTAGGGAGGGGGGAAGAAGCATTTCTGTCGTTCTATTAAACAGATATTACTTTAGCTCCATTTAACTCCAAAAATCGTAGTTTGAAGCCTCAATATTTTTTGTGGGGCCATTGTGTGGAAAGTAATGATCTTCTGTGAAACATATTAGGTGGGTCTTTCTCGAGCCTGTAGGCTTGCACAGGGGCAGTCAATTAAGATACAGCTCCTTGCAGCGTTGCCTGTACAGATTGATGGTGAACCTTGGTTTCAACAGCCTTGTACTTTAGCTGTATCTCATCATGGGCTGGTACTCCTTCCTCCCTATCTTTCATGGTTTGGAATAATACTGGCCTTTGTATAAAAATTCCAAAAAAGACCAATTGTTGAAGATCATGAATGTTGTATCTTCCTGTGTAAAAATATTTTCTATTACAATGCGTTGTTAGATTGTACGACCATATACAAGTATTGTTCATAACTTATATTAGCCATCTTATTATGGGATATTAGTGTCTTGTATAGGTCTGACTAGCCTGGAATCTAATCCTATTATTTTTCCACTTTTTTCTTATAAACCTATTAAATTGAAAATATTACACCAAATTCTAAAGCCCCAAACCACTGGGATATTGGTACCTGCAATGCTTTATAGAACTGGTATCACTATTTTCATTGGTATGCATTTTGGCACAGAAATACATCCTGTGCTGAATGTTCTAGTAAACATGTTGAGGTATGCTGATCTGTATGCCTTCATACCTTGTTTTCTTTTGATGATCTTGTTTTTTCTTGGTTGGTGTATAAGCTACCAAGAAATCAGGTATATATGCATTCGATTATCCAAATTGTTTGCAGTTTATCAGATGCTTTAACGAAACTTGTTTACTTGGTCAGGCTTTTATGCTGAAGAGGGCTGCCGAGGAACCCCTTGGTCATGCTGCTGCCATAATCACTGATGTTCTCGAGAATGCAGAAACTAATCATGTCATCAATGCTTCACAAAAGCGAGCACTTCTTCAGGAAATGGCACTTAGGCTGTCATAGAGGTCACCTGTCTCCACGTTCAGGAATTATGGTTTTCGGCTCCTGCAACTTTATGTAATGTTGCATTTTATATGTGGCTAGTTGTGCTTCTGCTTCGAATGTCATAAATTTTGGTTCTGACTTAAGATTTTCTCTTGTACTCGATTTGAAAGTTATAATAAATAGGAGATGCTCCCATGTAAAATATCAACCAAAAGGGGGAATTCTGTTTTACAGGAAATTATGTTATACGAAGATTTCACTGAGGGTACTTTGTTCTGTACCTTATAAATACAAATGATGCTTGTTAGAGTTTCTCTCTCTCTCTCTCGTTTTGTGTATCAGACAATACATCTGTGGCGATTTCGGTTGACAAGACACGAGGTGATGTATAAATTCTGTCAACTATAATTTTGTTTACACTGAAGAGCAGCACGTGTGGAGACAATTATGCACAATAAGAAATCATTCGAACAACCAAGTTTATCCCACTAGTATTTGTGGTATAGAAGTTTTTGAATATGGTTAGACGTAAGTATATATTCATGCTGGATAATTTACAGCTTGGTTTTTGAGAAGGCGATTGATCCCGTCTTCTATGCACAGTCCTAATGCATCCTTGCTTTGCCTTCTTCCAGAGCCTGCTCAAACGTCCTCTGCTGGCTGCCCATGCAGTTTTGTGCATGCCTCTATCAGGAAAGGCGTAGAAGTTGAACTTTAGTCTGTAATTTTCTTCTTTGATGTTCTTGCATTCTCCTTTTGAATGCTATCCAAGCGTTGATTACAGAAGGGAGATCTGAATTAGGACAGGAGAATAGGCAATGAGCTATTCAATCCTCTAATAGCCCTATTGATTTGGTTTGTTACGGTTCTAAGCTCTTACGTGATGTAGAGAGTGCTGTCGTTGTAGCACGGACTGAACCTGAACAGTTCATGTTTAAAGCTCTCACTTATAATCTCCTCTGGATGAGCCATTGCAACCAAAGTTCCTAGACTTTGTCAATGGAAGTCTCTTTTTTATGAAATCTTTTCCGCTTATGAGAAACTTCGTTTATGGTGTTTTGGCATTTATGTCTGAAATGGAAATGTTATTTTTGTCTGATCAGGGTAACGTTGGAAAGAGGACATGGAACCAGTGTATGATGATGGTTGATTGTATTACCAAGGGCAGAGAAGGGACCAAAAGGTTGCATCTTTTTTGTGATCATCGTGCTGATTACGCTTTAATTCCTTGTCCTTTTGCAGTCTATATATTCCTGGAATTGTTAGAATATCCATATTCCTAATGTAGAAAGATGCTTAATCTGTCCCTCCTTGTTCCTTCTCTAACAATCACTCTTCTAATCCATGAAATCTGGGAATTTGCATTTTCTTTTCGAAAGATCTGGGAATTTGCATTTATATGATTGGAGCTGTTATCTATCAATCAATTTCATAAACGACTATATAATTGTGGAAGTTAAAATTCAAAAAATAAAATTATGAAAAAATGCTTAAAATATCACAATTGAACAAAATTAAAGATGCATCAATATAATTGAAAGGGAAACATCAATTTAAAAAGATAACTCTTAATTAAGAATTTTTTTTTAAATCCTTAAATATGAAACTCAAGAATGACATAATTTCAATTTCATGTGACCGTAAGAGATTTTTAAGGATTAAGAGATGGTGTTTTTCAAAGAAGACAATGAGTTGTTTGTGGTTTTGGAAGATATAAACAAATAAGATGTAAAACAGAAGAAAAGAGGTGGAAGAGAGGTTTAATCATGAAGATTGGTTGATTACACAACTTCATCAGTCAACTAGTGTATGTGGTTGTGATCATCTCATAGCTATTGAGAACGAATCAAATCAGATAGATCTATTTCTCAATCTTTCTGACTTGTCGACCAATTAAGGTACAAACTTAATTTTACAAAAAATTCTTGAAAAACGGGAAGATTGGTTAACCGTTCAAAGAAATTGGTCGACCAAATGGTCGATCAGAAGAGTGACCAAACTCTTTACAAACTCATTAGGAAAAAATAACCGTTTGGGCAAAGTAATATTACTCAAACACAAAAGGAAATTGGTCAAACAATTTGTTTAAGTGGTCACTAGAACGGTGATAGCAAACTCATTAGAAAGCAAAAGGGTGAATTTTGAGGATACTAGTCAACCATACTAAGATATTGGTCAGTCAGTTGACTGAATAACTTGATCAATAGCCTTTAAGCTCAAATTCAAACACCAAACACATAATAAGTTATAGGAATATCAATCAAAAACTATCGTAAACTCATATAATCGTGTCAATTTCTCTCTTAATATCATTATTCATTGGTTTAGTGAGATATATCCTAATTGGTCAAATTTTAACTTAATATCCCTTTATATACATAATTTCTAAGTTTAGTGCCATGACATATCAAAAAGTGTTCAATTCCTCATTCAAGTGCAAACCCTAATATTTATCACTAAGGATTAGACTTAAATTGACACAAAAATGCTAGATGTCACATATTTCTAAATCATGAACTAATAATTACCTCTTGTTGAACACTACTTATGAATGATTTGAATGATGATTCTTCTTAAATTTTCAATCTATTAGTAGCATCTCATCCTTATTATTTCTCTCACTTGGTTTAATAATTAACTTCTTTGAAAGGTCTTAGTGGTTATTTTTAAAGGTTAAATTCTCCACATTCTACAAAAATATTTTCAAGACTTTTTTGGGCATAAGAAGGTTATATTCATCAAAGATT
>JANIHZ010000006.1:56954519-56967060 GCA_027478365.1 Erythroxylum rufum | reverse complement strand
ATAATTGATGATGTAACTAAATTAAAAAAATATTAAAATTTTGGGAGCATAAAAAGTTAAAAGATTCTTAAAATTTATCTAAAAAATAATTAAGATTATATTATGATCATAATTGGAGACATGATAATATTATTTTGGTAATGTTGTTTATAATAAGATGAGATAAGATACGAACTTCTTTTTTAAGACTTAAAGAGAAACAAAGTAACTTACAAAGGGAAATAGATGAAAGTGGGAGACAGACAAATTCTAATAGCCCCTATAAAGGTTTTGTTAAAGTTTAAATGATGTCGATAAAAGTTCTGAAAAGATAACATTAACACGTTTAGTTTCAATCAATTTTTGTTTTTATTGTTTAAGTGTTTGTTTAATACATTCCTTATAATTCCCCTTGGTCTTTTGACTTGTAGCTATACTTCCTCCACTAAATAATCATATTTCACTTTCATTCAATACCCCAGTGGTTGCTGTTACTCCTTACCAAACTTCTTCCACTTGGTAATGATTTCTATATTTTCTTTCCATACATTCATTATCATATCGAATTACCAAAGTATCGTTAACATATATATTTTGAAATGGAGGGATTCCGTAGTTACTATTCTTTAAATGCGCATCGGATAAATTTTTAAAAGGACCCAATAGTCTGCAAATTAAGCTAACTATATATTTTGCATTAAGCAAGTCTTATACGACAAGTTCAAAAAAATATAAATAAAAGAATTTAAATACAAGACCTTTTATTCTTACGCCTTCTACTGAATTAAAAAAAAAAATTCATTTCGTATGTTTTGTGATCAAAAGGTTACGAATACGAGTCATGATAGAGTCTCTCTCCACATGCTAGAATAAAATTGAAAGGACGAAATATTCTGTTAATAAAAATAAATACTTCTTTACGTAGAAAAAGAAAATGGAAACTTGACTTGACAAGATTCGCATACGACCAAAAGCAATTGCAAGAAAGAAACTTCCAAGAAACAGCCAGTGTCAACTTTTACTTGCAATTTTATCCACCAACAATTGTCTTCCTCTTCCACTTCAACCCTGGAATTCTCCGCCCGCAGTTACGCTATGTTGTCAGTCACCACCACCGACACAGCCTACGTTTCTCTAGTCCACTGTAAATTAGGCTAACCAAGGATCCCAAGTTTTATGCCAAAGCTGAGTTCTTGAATTCACGGTATTGACTGCATTATCTTTTAAACAAAGTTTTGTATATGATATCTGTTTACTTTCTTGCTTCCGGGTCTTGTTTTAAGGTGAATGCAGTGAGTGCTGATATGGGTCGATGTGATTTTGGATAACCACGGCGTTGTTAGTAGGCAAATTGCGGAATTTTATGATACCTGAAGAAATGCTGTTTAGTTTTGGATTTAATAGCAGAAATGACGATGGTTTTGTTTTCCAAGTTCGACTAGACTTAGAAGTTTTCACCCCATTATGGTTGATGGGAAATGATTTGATATTTGAGTCATCCAGTGTTTTTATTTTCCTGCAGGTTTCTTGCTTCGAATCTAGCAATAAAAACCACATCTTTGAACATATATTTCTTATTACCTTGTTTTAAGTAACATCTGCTCGTGAACTGTTTGCTTTACCCTCTGTGGCTATTTCTAATCTTACCTTCTCAAACATCAATGGGTTTAAACAAGGCCTTTAATTTGCGGATGTGCAAATTGTCAACTCGGTGGTTTTTGTCTTGTCCTCAACTGATGATCTTCTTCCACTCCGTTTCTTATACTAAAAGATAAGATTTATTGTTAATAGGATATTCTTTGTGTTTTGCGTTGGGATTCCGTGGTATTGTCCTTTCTTTTGCTTGCATAGCCATACTGAATTTTGACCATATACATTGAATATTGCAGTCTTTTGTAGATTGTAATTGATGGGTGGGATACTTACAAAACGAGCTAGCCCACAACAGCCTTCTAGTTCATATTCATGGAGTCAGCATAGCTATTCGCCATCACCATATGATCAACCTAGCCATGAGCACGTGCCTCACCAATATTATGCACCTCCATTCAAAAGCCATGCTGATCAACCAACGAATTCGAGGAGGTTGGACAGGAAGTTCTCAAAAATAAACGATGATTACAGTAGCTTGGACCAGGTGACTTCCTAGTTCATAGTAAAACAGGGTAGTGTAGTTGCAGACAACCAAGTTCTATAATGGATGATAGAATTGTAAACAATCAAAGCGTATGCTATTTTGGTTGCAAAGTGAAAAAAAAATTTCTGCTGAAAAATTGTTCTAGTGTTTGCTTAAACGTGTTGTCATTATATTTTAGGGAACGTTCAAACTCTTGGTATACCAAAGGTTGGAAGGCTTCCGTCTAATAAACTTCCTCTCCTTTTGTGTTGTCTTGGATTGTCTACTGGAGTAGTGAGACTACTGTCAAACCATGATATTGCACCTTCTGTAAACCAACCGATGTTTAAATTATAGTATGTCTCCTACTCCTTAATAAGATATTAAATGAGGTTATTGCACACTTATATATCTATGCAGGTTACTGGAGCATTAGCAAGTGCAGGTCTGGAGTCTTCAAATCTGATTGTTGGAATTGATTTCACAAAGAGCAATGAGTGGACAGGTTGCAACTAATCCGAGAGTGTACAAAATTTCTTTTTCTTATCTTCTCTAGATTATCTCTAGAACTTGATTGGCCTGCTTCCATGTTAGGTTCAAGATCTTTCAATCGAAGAAGCCTACATCACATTGGAGATGATCAAAATCCCTATGAACAAGCCATAGCGATTATTGGGAAAACATTGTCTTCCTTTGATGACGATAACTTAATTCCTTGTTTTGGATTCGGAGATGGTATTTCTGTGAATACTTGTTGGGAGAAAATTTTAGAAATAGTGTTCCTTGATAACTCATGTTATGTGATTCTATAATCTTGCAGCATCAACTCATGATCAGGAAGTTTTCAGTTTTTACCCAGATGAGAGGTTTTGCAATGGGTTTGAAGAAGTTTTAAGCCGATACAGAGAATTGGTACCTAATCTACGATTAGCAGGTTCTAACTCAATCATCTGGACCTTTTCTCTTTTATGCACTGGTTAAGTGTTTGTAAATCTTGTTTGTTTGCTACAGGACCAACGTCATTTGCCCCTATAATTGAAATGGCCATTACAATTGTCGAACAAAGCCGTGGCCAGTACCATGTTCTTCTTATAATAGCCGATGGACAAGTACTTTCTATCTGATACTTTTCCCTAAATTTTTTCTGTGAACCATTTCATTAAGAAGTAGAAAGTTGTGTATATTGATACGATTTATCACTTTTTGCTTGGTCTGTTATGCTACAATTTTAGGGAAGTATACTTCTTGTCTTGAATATTGAGAGGTTATCCAAATCTTTCATAAATTTTGGTTCAGATTCATTTGATAAAAAACAATGAGAAAGGAAATTTTGATCGTGTCCCAGAGAATTCCCCCACCAATACTGATTTTAGAATTTTTCTTATTAATATTATGAAGTTTTGTCTATGAAATGAAGATATCATCTAGTTCGTAAATTTGCATAGCGAGGCTATGTTTCAAGATTTCCTAGCTCTATTATACAACTACCAACTTCTGAAGGTTAATCAGATGCCAATCAAAATGTGTTCTCAATAATGATTATGAGAATGTGGTGATAGATTTCGGTTATTCTGTCATGTTTGTGCCTCGATCATATCTATGGCCACTGTTGTGCAGAATCTCACTGTACTTATTTAGTTAGTTGCTGAAATTCGTGATAATGTAAAAGGAAACTTGGAAACTTTGAAAGCAAAGAAAGAAGTTAACAACTCCAGATCACAAAAATCTGAAGCTATTAGTTAGATCAACAATAAGTTTTATCTGTGACAGGTGACAAGAAGCGTTGACACCGAGCGTGGTCAATTAAGCATGCAGGAAAAGAAAACTGTTGAAGCAATTGTGAAAGCCAGGTAAAACAGTTCAACTTGTTTCTTGGGTTATATATAATGTCTAAACAATTGTCAAGTACTTTTTGACATGCAGTGAGTATCCCCTATCTATTATATTAGTGGGGGTTGGAGATGGACCATGGGACATGATGAAGGAATTTGATGATAACATCCCTGCTCGAGCTTTTGACAACTTCCAGGCAAGTCAGTTTCAATTTACTGTTACTTGAAATCTAATTGTCTTACTTTTCTAGTCGAATGCTGATTCCACAACTTCTTCCTTCTTAGTTTGTGAACTTCACAGAAATAATGTCTAAAAGAGTGGACAGATCCAGAAAGGAAGCAGAATTTGCTCTTGCAGCTTTGATGGAGATACCTTCACAGTATAGAGCTACCCTGGAGCTTAATACACTGGGGTAATCAATCGAACTTCTCCGAAGTCTCATTAGATTTTCACCATGGGAGCTATAATTGATGTCAACTGTAATTATTTTGCTTTTTGTTTGTCAATCAGTTCAAGCAGGGGAAAAGCCATCGATAGAGTTCCTCTTCCCCCTCCCCAGTATGGCCATGCTTCATTCAGCAACCCTAAACCTTCACGGTCAAGCAATCTTGATCCAAGTGCACCTTCTGCTGCCCGACATAATGCAGTTCACATGGCTTCTCCTGAAAGTTGTGTTTCAGATGATCATGTAATGAAAAAGTTTAATATTTTTAGACCCGTCATTGTTTCATAGTTTAGCTTACTTACCGCTGGTACACACTGCGCATTGTTAAAAGATGTCTAGTTACTGATGTTTTCTGAAAGTTTCCATGATATGGGTTTATCAGGTTTGCCCCATCTGCATCACCAGTAGAAAGGATATGGCCTTCAATTGCGGGCATCAGGTAAAGTGGTTATTTTCTCTATTTTGACTTATAAAATGTGGAGTTGTACCACTAAGCTTCATTTATTGTAGACATGCTGTGACTGTGGACAACAACTCCAGTTATGCCCAATCTGCCAAAGAGCCATAGAGATCAAGATAAAGCTCTACTAAGCATCTTCTCAAAAACGTATCTGCTAAGTCTTCACCTTTTCTTTTTTCTTTTTTTTTTTTCTCATTTTGTGTCTTGAAGACTCCAGCGTTACAATGTTAATTTGCCCTCTACTTGCTTCTCATAAACATGGTACCTGTATTCAATAGTTCATTCAGTTCTTCAGCACAACCATCGTTGTCGGCTAGTTTCTGTTTAATTTTTCCAACAACTTTCAGTATGATTCTTTAATTTCTGTGGCCACTTATCAATCCCGTACAAATTGGACAGATTGTCTGCTACCTCTATTTAATGCTTATGCTTAAATCTGATCCACTTGAACAACTTGAAACTAGTGAATTCCTATCACAGATTACCAAAACATTGTTTCTTTTTATGAACTTGACGTATGTGAGGAGACAAAAGGGGGCTCCACTCTATGCTCCGTAGCGTTACCACGTCAAAATGACTCTTTTAAGTGAGGTGACTATGGGATTTATTATTATTATTATTAATTGACCTCTTTATCTAATAAGCTACAGTGTTCCCAAGTTTAATTTAAAAGTGACAATCGATAATTAATCCTTAAACCTTTGTTTGGATCCTTACTTGCATTTGCAAAAGGAAAAGAAATGAAATATTAAAAAAAAAGAGGCAAAAAAAAAGGAAGAAAAATAGAATTTCCTTTCCATGTTTGTTTTCTTAATTTATCAAAGGAGATAATTGAAACTTATATTGGACAAAAGAATTTTTTGAAACCTTTATACCCTTAATTATAGAACTTGTTTATCTTTTACTATGAAATTGTTTTTATAGAAAACCACCATTCGTTAGGTTTTATTGTTGGAAGGCATTTCTTTACCATCTTTTAACCCTTCACAACTATAATTTATTAGAATTTTGTAAAAAATTAGAGCTTTATATCATCTGTAGAAAGCCTAGATTTTGTAGAAAGTGCAAGATAGAGGAAAAATATAAGGCAAAGGCAGAGAAAGATGGTAAGTAGATGTCTGATGAATGCTTGATGAATTTTCACAACAGACAAAAGGGAAAAAAGAAAGGCTTTATTATAATACAATGGTAATTTACTTATATTAGGATTATCTTGTTTTGAATTTCTCCTCCATTTTTACTAATTTGATGGGAAATACATTTGGTCCAAATTTTTCTCTTATTCCTCTCCATTTTTTCACTTTCTCTTTGCTTATTTTTGTTCAAACAATAAAAACAAAGAAAAATGCAATACGCTTCTTTTCTTTTCTTTTGCTTTTTTTCAATCCAAACAAAGACTAAGACAGTCTTTGTGTATCCTAAATAAATTCCAGACAGCTGCGCTGACCTGCTTACCATGGTTTCAAAATCAACCGTCGCCGCCACTGCTTTGTTCAATTATTAATTGGTATCTTTTTTCTTTAATGTGCATGAACATACTTGATTCTTTAATATATAATTATATATATATATGTACCGGACATTCTTAAATTTACTTTCGGTGAAGGCATGACTTCCAGTTGAAGTCAAACATCGTATTTCTTACACAACTCAAAGGTGTGAATCAAACGTTTAAATTTCACACTGCCCTCTGCCTTTAAGACGGGGAAAAAAATCAACTGCTTTACTGGCCTCAACTGCTTTACTGGCCACACACCTAACCTCGTGTCTATTGCAACACTAATGTGATCCTTAAGCCAAACATTTTTAGCTGCACTAACAACCAGAACCCCGAACATCTAAGACACGCGCCCACCTCTGTTCGCATGATAAGCTTTGCCTTAGGATAGCTGCACGAGTATTGGATGTCAAGATAAGGGGAAACACAGTTCCAGTTTTGGATAAAAGACTGCATTATTGGTCTTCTTTAGCTAGAGGATAACTTCTTTGAACTCCACTGTTGATTTTTAATGATAAGTTCTTGGTGTTTGAGGTCAGTTCCAATCTGGGTTGTTCTTGTTTTCATTAGATTTAGTAGAGGCAACTCTAGATTTGGTTATTAAGTTGTCTTTTGCATTGGCTTTCACTCACTACTGCCTTCTAAAAGCTGTCTTTAGCATGGTCATGTTGTCTTCACAGTAGGTAATTTGAGGAGTGACCATTCTGGATCGATTTTCTAATCCAGATAACCAGGGAATTGCTACTTTCCTTGAGGTGCATTAGAGCCTTTTTCTTAGTTACGACAATTGCTTCTTGATGTAGTTATTTATCTGTACAAACGAAGTTCGTCATTTTAGATTCAGTTCCTCTTACACCTATTCAAACTTATTCCTGCTAATGAAATTCTGTCCCTATTCTGTCATATGACTGCGCAATGTAAATTCTAAATCTAACGAGTTGCAACATTTCCGCTTCATCAACTGTATTGAGGCGGGTTTTTGGGTCATTTCATTTTGCTTTCATTGAAGATTGGTGAAATTCAAATGAGGGCGGCTCTTACACTTGGCTTTACACGGTCTAGATTGTTGTGCTTCTGGATTTTCCTTTCCCAAAAACAAACTTTGGAGTTTCTTCAAAGCTATCAATTTGGTCAAATTACACTTCATAAGAAATTTTACCGACTGGTATTGCTACTTTTAGAAGCATAAAAGGTCCTGTTACGACATATATCCCGTGCATCAGAATCAAGATATAATAAAAATTCTGTATTTCAGATTTTGGTTCTCGTTTTGCCAGTGTGATAAATGAGAAAGCTTTCCATTAGCTTTAGTTACGGAAAATATGAAATAGAAGCGTCTGATGTGTGGAAATTTGCAAACTATATTACATGTTTTGGATGCAGTTGGTATTTTGTCTAAAATTTGTCAATCAATGGGATACACCTGGGGAAATTTGCTAACTATATTGCATGTTTTGGATGCAGTTGATATTTTGTCTAAAATTTGTCAATCAATGGGATACACCAAGTCCTTGATTTGCCTTTTGGTTTTCGTTCCTGTGATTTTGGCACAAGAAGTTTCACGTGCTACGATGGTAGTTGATAGTGCTACCACAATTGCTGAAACTGATGATAATTTTATCTGTGCAACCATTGACTGGTGGCCTCATGATAAGTGCAACTACAATCAATGTCCCTGGGGTTATTCATCTGTAATTAACTTGGTAAGTCTATTCAAATGACTCATCATTGTGATATCAGATGAGTTTTTGAGGATTTCCTTGACTCTATTTCCTTCATTTTTGAAAATTCTGGTTAAAATGATGAAGCAATTTTAATTAATTTCTCCTATTTTCTTGGATATTGTCAGGACTTGTCTCATCCTCTTCTTAGCAAAGCTATCCAAGGTTTTGTATCACTTTTTAGTGGCAAATCAAGCTTGATGTGCAATGTCCTTGTACAACATGATATTTATATCTGACTTTACAGCTTTCAGGCCTTTGAGAATACGGATTGGAGGATCTTTACAAGACCGAGTATTATATGATATGGAAAATCTGAAATCTCCTTGCCATCCATTTAGAAAAATGAAAGATGCACTATTTGGATTTTCAACTGGTTGTTTGCACATGAACCGGTGGGATGAGTTGAATCACTTCTTCAGTAGGACAGGGTAAGGGATTGCACTAACCTGGTATAAATAGTAAGAAACAGGATTCCCTTGCTTTGCGGTTGATTCAGCTTTGTCTAAGGCATTACTACAGTATTGATCAAGGATTTGTCTGATCATCTCTAGAATATGACATTTGCAGGGCCATTGTAATTTTTGGTTTAAATGCCCTTCATGGAAGACACCAGATCAGAAAAAATATTTGGGGCGGAGCTTGGGATTCCAATAATGCCCTTGGCTTTATAAATTATACGGTCACAAAGGGATACAAGATAGACTCATGGGAATTTGGTATAAGATTTTAAGAATGTTCTTCCTCACTTTTGATTCATTTTTTTAATCACACCTTTCATATTGTTTTTTTCCATTTTAGGTAATGAATTGAGTGGTGCTGGTGTTGGTGCAAGTGTTAGTGCTGAAATATATGGAAAAGATTTGATTGCCCTCAAGGAGATCATCCATGATCTGTATAAAGACTGTGACTATAAACCTTCTCTTGTAGCTCCCGGGGGATTTTTTGACAAGCAATGGTATGCTAGGCTTCTTCAGGTTTCAGGTTCAGACATAGTCAACATAATGACTCATCATATATACAACTTGGGTCCGGGTAGGTTATTGTAGTGTAATTGTTTTAAAGTTTATATGCACTGCTAATATGTTAGTAATATAAAATTTCAGGCCAATTACTTTTTGAGTCCTTTTAATGACCAGAAGAATATGTATATATGTAGATATATAAGTTTATTAACACAAAAGTATTTTATGTAATTAGTTCATGTATGCTTTAGTCAGAGCAGCAGTTTTTTGAATGAGTTTAAACTCAAGTAGCATTGAAATTCACATACCCTAAACTAAAACAGGTTTGAACCCCCCAAGGGGCTGCACAAAAACACACAAGTTGTTTAGTTTACATTAGGCATAGTTTTCATAACTTCTGATCTTTCATTCTTGTCATAATATTCATATTCCCACGTTGAAACAAATGTAATGATCCAACTTATAAATCAACCATGGAAGTTGAAATGATTACAAGCCAATTTTAATAGGTTTAGAATAAAAATATCTATCTGAATCAATGCTGAAAGTATGATAATAGTAAAGAGTATTACTCAAGTTCTGGCTAGGTGGTTCTGCTATAACTATATATAAATTAAGCTCACTCGATTTATGGACAAAAGAGTAGGAGGTAAAAACTGTTCTCCATTGTTTCATTTATGTCTACAGTGCATCTGACATGTTCCTCCGACAACTGAGATGTATAACCCATAATTTGGTAGATGTAGAAGTAATTCACAATCTCTGGACTAGACACTTTCTGTACAGAGTTATTTTGATTGATCTGGGATTGATTTGAGGAATTAATGACATTGCACAATCACTTCTCTCTTCTAGTGACTTAATAAGTCCTACTTCCACAGGTGATGATCCAAACCTTGTGAAAAAGATACTGGATCCCCATTTTCTGAGCAAAATTGAAGAAACATTCCGTAATCTTCAGCTGACCATTAAGCAGAATGGTTCTTGGGCCTCTGCCTGGGTTGGAGAGTCTGGTGGGGCATATAACAGTGGTGGTCGTCATGTATCTAACGCATTCATTGACAGCTTTTGGTAATCCTGCTTGGCCTACTGCTCTATGTATGCTTTTTATATGAGCTGGCCAATGAGCTATTATGTTCAATAAGAATGATAAGCACCCTGTTCCTCTTAATGTTGTGCATTAGGTACTTAGATCAGCTTGGAATGGCATCCATGTACAATACTAGAGTATATTGCAGGCAGACATTGATTGGGGGAAACTATGGTCTCCTTAACACAACTACCCTTGTTCCCAACCCAGATTACTACAGGCAAGAGGATGAAAGTTTAAGCTTTTGATGGATCCTATGAGTAGATTTTCTACATGGGTAAACTAATCCAAATTTCTTGTTCATGTTGGATATGGTTGTCAACAGTGCGCTTCTGTGGCATCGACTTATGGGGAAAGGTGTTCTAGCTATTCACAGCGATGCTTCACCATTTTTACGTTCTTATGCTCATTGTTCAAAAGGAAGAGTAAGACTGTTTTCCACATTTTACTTGATCACTTAATAGCTGCCACAAAAGAAAATTTGGGCACATAGATTTGGAAGGTTTTGATCCGGTAATCAGACAGTCTATATTAGGACAAACGTGTATTTATTTTCTAAATAAATATACTTCAGTGGATTTTTATGTAATTAGTTAATAGTAGATGTGGAGGGACACTTGTTTTAGAAGCCCTCTACAAAGGAAGAACTAGGGGACTTAACTGATTTGCCACACAGAATATATGAAACCTGAGCTATTATTCTGTGTTGAAATGGTCGTTTGCTTTTTTTTGTTTGAACATGCTCTTGCTCATGCCACTCTTTTTGCAATTAAGTTGAATAGATTTCGTGCATTAAGATAGCCCTGAAAGAAGAAATTTCATTGACATCATTGTTCCTGGCCATATGATAAATTTATGTTGGTCTGACTCATTCAAGTTTCGGTTGTCCTTGTCACAGCCTGGTATAACTCTGCTGTTGATCAATTTGAGCAATCAGACCAATTACATCATCCATGTTCAGAATAGCCTGAGCTTGAAATTGCGTGTCAAGGAGAAGGTTCATGCTGAAAGCCCTTTCACGCGTGGCCTTAAGAGATCAGTATCATGGCTTGGAAGCCAAGCATCAGATGGAACATTAACCCGAGAGGAGTATCATTTGACTCCAGAAGGTGGGTACCTCCGGAGCCAGACCATGGTCCTAAATGGAATTCCATTGAGGCTTACAAAAGATGGTGATATCCCAAAATTGGACCCTGTCCATGTTAATGTGAAATCTCCCATTTACATCAGGTACTTGTCCATTTCTTTTATAGTACTCCCTAATTTTGATGCTCCAGCTTGTGCATAATTTCCCTGCAATTATAGTCAAGCTTTACTGCCTTGTATATGAGGTGAAGTTGCATAACTTGTACCTTTATGAATGTAATTCTCAGCAATTGTAATTATAGAATTTTATATATTGATATTAATCTTACATTTCTTGAGATATTATTTCAATAATCTCTGTGGCAGTTCTGCCTCCTTTGCATGATATAAAGTCATTCAAGTTCCACTCCACACCTTGGACTAGAATAGAACAAAAAGTATACTATAGTCCTGACTTATCATTTGCTTAGATGACCTGAACACAAGCAACAGAGCGTAGCAGTGCAAGAACAGGAATACCTGTCGTAAAGTAAAAATTTTGTTAGTAAATCTTCCCAGCTTTCTATAACCCAACTATTGATATCCACATCTTTTTACTTTTTAGTATGTATTGTCTACTTCATATCTGGAATGTCCGTACATTGATTAGACCTGGAAAAATTAATTATTTATACAATTATTAAATGTTTTTTATTTTTCTTCTTTGACTGAAGAATAAAAGTTGCCTTGGATTTAAGTTTGGTTTTCTTTTTTCTTTTTAATTTCATTGAAAATAACAATAATTTATTAGCATAATTATATAATACTTCTACTTAATAAATTTTCTCTATTTTATTTATGATAGTTCCTTATAAATTGTTATAAATAATTAGGTTAATTGTTCTTAGCCACCCTATTGTTACAATAATTATCAAATATGTCCTAAGTAATTAATTATCACATGAAACCTTGTCGTCAACTTCTTTTCACTAAAAGCAACATCGCATGACAGCGTGACGTCTATGTGGACATTGGTGAGAGAGGTATGCTACCAACTCATGTTGTCCAAACGCCATCATCGCTTTCATAGCATTTATGATGTCGTCAAAATTGGTTCATTCACAGAAAATAGCTTGACCACATCGTTATTAAGAAATAAAATAAGATGAAATATTATTTTATCATTTAAGAAGAAGGTTTATAATAGAATATGATGAAAGAGGAATGTTTCATATTACATTTTATTTTATTATAAGTAGTAAAAATAAGTTATTTTTAATTTGAGAAGCTTAGAATGAAATATAAAATAATAAATAACATTTCACTGTATTACATAATAAATACTTCTTTCAAACAATATTATGAACTC
>JANIHZ010000006.1:56911148-56929498 GCA_027478365.1 Erythroxylum rufum | reverse complement strand
AGGCTGCATTCTATACTGTAACTTGACAGATTTGTCATTATATTCAATACTATCCAGTAGGAAATCTCTCAGTTGCTAAGAGTTCTATCACTGGTATCAGAGCATCGATCCTAACAATGGCTAATAAGAAGGGGGATAATCGAATGGAGGGAATTGAGAGGGAAATAGAGAACTTGCGGGAAGATTTCCAGAAGCATTTTGAGCTTTTGAGAGAAGAACGGAGACTGGAGAAGGAAACGTTGCAACAAAGTTGGGAGCAATCCCAGCTTGAGGTGAAGGAGTTGCGTGATTTGATGAAACAATTGGTGAGCCACCAGGAAGCGAAGAAGGGTGGGGAGCAAACGGGCCTCGCAAGCCACAAAATGGACCCAGGCGGGAGCAAGGGGAAGGGGCCGATGGAGCCGGGGGAAAGTGCGGGCCCAACAGCCGGGGGAGCACCCACAATGGGCCTTCGGCGACCTCCACCTGAGGCCACGGGTCGAAATGGGATGCTCCGAGAATATGGGTGGTATAATGCGGCTTTCCAAAACCAGTCGCAGGGGTGGGCGTCGCAAGGACAAAACCGAAGGCGACTGTCAGAGGAAGAAGAGCGTGAACGCGAGCCGCCAGGAGAAGGATGGCGAGATTTTTCCGATGATCAACTACCGGGGTTAGGCCGACCAGGGGAAACTCGGCGGGATTGTCGCACTAGAAGGGTGGAGATGCCGGTGTTCGATGGCGAAGATCCCGATGGGTGGATCTATCGGGTAGAGCGTTTCTTCTCAGTTGGACGCTTTAACGAGAAGGAGAAAATGGAACTGGTGTCGATGAGTATGGAGAAGAAAGCCTTGTCATGGTTCAGGTGGGTGGAGGGTCGACGACCGATCCGATCGTGGGAAGAGTGTAAGGGCTTACTGGTGGAGAAGTTCCGACCCATACAAGAAGGTACCTTGTGCCAACGTCTGTTGGCCACCAAACAAACAGGATCGGTAGCTGACTATATAGGGAAATTTGAAGAGTTAGCTGCTCCCTTGCCAGAGTTACCCGATGAGGTGCTGGAGAGTGCATTCTTAAATGGGCTGACCAAGGAAATTCGGGTGGAGCTCTTAATTGCTAATCCGAGGAGTCTGGGACGGATGATGTCATTGGCGCAACAGATTGAGGAGAAGAATAAAATACTTGGACGTGAAAAGGGACACAAGGCAATGGTGGGTCCTAGGACCAGCGGCTTTGGGGGATACCGAGCGTGGGATACAGCTGGGAACAATGAGAAAAGTGGGGTGACACCTGGAAGAGCTCTCACCACCGACAGAGGGGAAGGAAAATTTAAACGTCTCACATTTAGTGAGTTGCAAGAGAAAAGGAGACGAGGGTTATGTTTTAAATGCGATGAAAAATACACTCAAGGCCATCAATGTAAAATGATGGAATTGCAGGTGATCACGGTATTGGAGGAGGAGCTGGAAGTGGATACGGTAGAGAGTGCTGCAGAGGAGGGAGAGCAAGAGGTGGAGTTGCAGAATGTGGAACTTTCGGCAGGTTCAGCAGCTGGGTTAACCTTGCCCAAGACGATGAAGGTGGTGGGAGAATTGGAAGGGGAGACAATAGTGATCCTCATTGACAGCGGAGCCACACACAATTTCATTTCCAAAGATTTAGCAGTGAAATGGAGCTCAAAGTGGGATCCCACTGATAAGTGTGAAATTATCGTTGGAAATGGAGAGAAAATCGCAGGAAATGGAGTGTATCGAAAATTGAAGTTGGGGGTTCAAGAGCTGAACATTTGTGAGGATTTTTTGCCAATGAAATTAGGCAGCATAGATGCGGTTTTGGGAATTAAATGGTTGAGGACATTAGGAGATGTCCTATGCAATTGGAGCACCTTGACTATGAAAATCCGAATGGAGGAAACAGAATTCATCATAAAAGGGGATCCAATACTGTCGAAGTCTATGGTGAGTGCTAAGTCCATTGGTAAGGATCTCAAAGAAGGGGATTTGGTGTATTTGTTACAGATTGAAGAACCAGGGACAGGTCGGGTGAGAAGTATTCAGCTAGGGGATTCTGATATTAACAGTATTTTGGAGGAGTTTGGAGGGGTGTTCCAATGGCCCAAAACTCTACCACCAATAAGAGGAAAGGAGCATCACATTCACTTATTCGAAGGAGAAGGACCAGTAAGGGTTCGGCCCTACAAGTACCCTCATTTCCAGAAGAATGAGATTGAGAAGCTGGTCAAGGAAATGTTAGAATCGGGTATAATTCAGCCCAGTACCTCACCATATGCAAGTCCTGTTCTGCTGGTCAGGAAAAAAGATGGAGGGTGGCGCTTTTGCGTGGATTACAGGGCTCTCAACAAGGTTACTGTTAGTGACAAATTTCCAATACCTATAATAGAGGAGTTGCTGGATGAATTAAGTGGGGCCGTGATCTTTTCAAAGATCGATTTAAAATCGGGTTATCATCAAATAAGGATGAGGGAAGAGGACATTGAGAAAACCGCCTTTCGAACTCATGAAGGGCATTATGAGTTTGTGGTAATGCCCTTCGGATTGACGAATGCCCCAGCAACATTCCAATCCTTAATGAATCAGATTTTTAAACCCTATCTCCGAAGGTTTATATTAGTGTTCTTTGATGACATCTTAATTTACAGCAGAAGCAAGGAGGAACATCTCAAACACTTGAGGTTGACTTTGAACATATTGGAGGAACAGAAGCTGTATGCCAACTACAAAAAGTGTGTTTTTGGTCAGACTCATTTGGAATATCTGGGTCATATTGTTTCAGCACAAGGGGTTGCAGCTGACCAATCTAAGATTGAAGCTATGTTGAGGTGGCCTAAACCAGAAACTTTGAAAGAACTGAGGGGATTCTTGGGGCTAACAGGGTATTACCGAAAGTTTGTTAGAGGATACAGCCACATTGCCTGGCCATTGACACAACTGTTGAAGAAAAACAATTTCAAGTGGACAGTGGAGGCAGAGGGAGCTTTCAAGAGCTTAAAACAGGCCATGACCACCGTACCAGTTCTAGCCTTGCCTGATTTCAGCCAGCCTTTTATGTTGGAAACAGATGCTTCAGCTCTTGGTGTGGGAGCAGTGCTGATGCAAAGGAACCAACCTATTGCGTATTTCAGCCAGACATTAGCGGCAGAGAAGAAAGGGCAGTCAGCATATGAACGAGAGCTCATGGCTATTGTGTTGGCTGTTAAGAAATGGAGGTCTTATCTCCTTAGTCACCAATTTGTTATCCGAACGGATCAAAAACCCCTAAAGTTTTTACTAGAACAGAGGGAGATACATCCGGATTATCAGAAGTGGATCACCAAGTTGTTGGGCTTTGCTTTCACCATTGAGTACAAACCAGGGAAAGAGAACAAAGTGGCAGATGCTCTTTCTAGAGTGCAGTACCTAGGAGAATTACAGACTATTATGACCTATAAGGTCATCGACATGGAGGCCCTTTTGCAGGAAATAGAGAAGGATAGCAAGCTGATAGAGTTGAGGGCAGCTGTTAGAGAAGATCCGGGGTTCAAACCTCCCTATACTGTTAAGCATGGCCGACTCTATTATAAGGACAGATTGGTTATATCAAGTTCTTCAGCTTTTATAGCCCAGATTTTGAAGGAGGGGCATGAAGGTCACTTGGGGTACATGGGGGACCATTAAAAACGTACAAGCGGATCTTTAGCGAATTGTATTGGGAAGGTATGAAGAAGGAGATTTATAGATTTGTGGCTGCTTGTTTCACATGTCAACAGAATAAGTATTTAACCCTATCACCAGCAGGGTTATTGCAACCACTGGCGATACCTAATCAGGTTTGGGAGGAAATAACAATGGATTTTATTGAAGGGCTACCTAAATCATTGGGATACACATCTATCTTGGTGGTGGTGGATAGGCTTAGTAAATACGCCCATTTCTTACCACTCAAGCATCCATATACGGCACAATCCATAGCTGACGTGTTTGTCAAAGAAATTGTGAAGTTACATGGATTCCCTAGATCTATAATCTCGGATAGGGATAAGATTTTCATGAGCAAATTCTGGGGGGAGTTGTTCAAAATGCATGGAACCACACTGAAATTTAGCTCATCCTATCATCCTCAAACGGATGGAGCAACAGAAGTGGTAAACCGATCAGTGGAGGCCTATTTGCGGTGTTTAACAGGGGACACTCCAAAGCAGTGGGCTAAGTGGTTAGGATGGGCAGAGTATTGCTATAATACTTCCTATCATGTGGCCCTTCAAACCACACCCTTCAAGGTTTTATATGGAAGAGACCCTCCCCCTATTTTTCAGCTAGGATCAAGAGTGTCCAACATGGAGTCAATTGATGTCTTACTACAGCAGAGGGACCACTACTTGGCAAAGATCAAACATCATTTAGCAAAGGCACAAAATGAGATGAAGCATAGGGCTGATAGACATCGAAGGGAGGTGACTTTTGCAGTTGGAGACAAGGTATGGCTGAAGCTAGCCCCCTATCGACAATTGACTGTAATGCGAAGAGCTAATGAGAAGCTAGCTCCCAGATATTTTGGCCCATTCCGAGTGTTAAGAAGGATTGGAGAAGTGGCCTATGAGTTGCAGCTTCCAGAGTCAGCCCGGATTCATCCTATCTTCCATGTTTCACAATTGAGAGCTGTGGTGGGAGAGGAATCTGATCAGCTCATTCTACCAGACAAGTGGACAGGGGATGACGGGTTGACAGTCCAACCAGCAGAAGTCTTAGCAATCAGACCACGAGGAGGATCCAGGGGACTTGAGGTCCTGATCAAATGGGAAGGCTTAGCAGATTCTGAGACTACTTGGGAGAAGTTGGAAGATATTATGGAACAGTTTCCAGACTTTCACCTTGAGGACAAGGTGCATCTTATGGGGGGGAGCAGTGTTAGACCTCCAATCACTAAGGTCTATTCTAGAAGGGGAAAGGAAAGGGTAACCGAGTAGTAAGGTCACCTTTTCTGTTATAATAAAGGGCAGGGTAGTGTTACGTGCATGTTGCATGTGAGAATAGGAGAGCGGGTGGTTACTTGGCTGACGTAATAGGTTAGTACATATAAATACTGTAATGATTGGGTAGAGAGGGCAGTCATTCTAGAAAGAATATACTTGAGCCATAGGCTGGAGAGAGCAGCAACTCTCGAAATAGGCTGCATTCTATACTGTAACTTGACAGATTTGTCATTATATTCAATACTATCCAGTAGGAAATCTCTCAGTTGCTGAGAGTTCTATCAGATTTGTGTAGCTGTAAAGGTTGATTGGCAACTATAGTCGATCCTGGAGGCTTAAAATCTCATCCTTTATTAAACAACTTTTCAATCTACAAAAGAGATGATTGATTGGTAGCATCCATGTGGATTTCTGTGTTTTTGTTTTCAGTCAACAGCTCTGAAAAGAACTATTATGTATTTGTTCTGCTCGATATTATAACACTGCTTGCAACTTTACAGATAATTTGATAGAAGATCTCCCTGCATCCATCTGCAATCTCAGTCTATTGAAGTCACTCTCCTTAAACAATAACAATGTGAGCCAGGTAATATTGAACTAAAAACCTGTCTGAAGTCCATTTATGGTGTTAGATGTAGTTAGCCATTATGAGTTGTCATCCTGTGAAAGCTGTTGCGGTAAAATGTCCAAAGTCTCTGAATGCATAATTCTCCAATACTTTGGTTGAAAGTAATTGGCTGTTATTTAAGCATTTCAATAACAAATGTTCTAGCTAGAAATTCACTGTTGATGTGGTTTTCTTTTCATGCTGCAATAAGTTGCCATCATAATGTGGTTTAAACATGGTCAGCCCATTAAGGCATGTGAGTGATTGCGTATTCCAGTTTATGATTGTTTATTTCTAACTGTTATCTTGTCAACTTGTAGGTCTGAGGTTCCAGCTATCAGATTATCGTAGATTTTTTTAGTTTTAAAATAGCATACAAACTGTACTCTGTTTAGCTTCAGGTCACTGATAGGATTCCAATTCATCAATCAACCCCCATCTCACGATTGACTCTTTATTCAATGACACGAGATAAATCCATTCAAGAGTTGATGAAACAATGAAGTAAAACAATGGGAACCAATTCGAGAGGGTCCCTCTCTACTAACAAGACAAAATCCTATCTGCCCTTCCTTAGCCCCCCATTGTTTTTAGTAACAAACACAAAACAAACTATAACTAACGTTATTCCATTGCTGCCATCTATCATTTTCGGATTCTGCCACCTGTCACAGCTTTTTAGCCCTTCTAGAATAAGTGATCTTAATAGGAGGTCTATCAGTCACACTCGATTAGACAATGAATCTTTAAACAATTTTTGATTAGACAAATAATCCTTAAACAATTTAAGGACCTCTTGTCTTTTAAGTTGTAGACAATTTTTACTTGGCGAATCTATAGATGGTAGGTTTTGTAACGATTATATTATTGTGTTCTTTGGATGATAGATTCCTACATATCTGTTGAAGGACTGCAAAGCGCTTCAGAACATATCTCTACATGACAATCCAATTTCCATGGATCAATTTCAGCAGGCAAGTTACAAATTCAACGTTTTCTTTGCCCGTTTCTTACATTTGGCAAGGTAAAATATTATAAATAAATAAATTCTTTATTTAGATGGAAGGGTTTCAGGAGTTTGAATCAAGAAGGAAGAGAAAATTTGACAAGCAAATTGATTCTAACGTGATGATAAGCTCAAAAGGCCTAGATGAGGGTCTTGATCTCTAAAGCCTGTAAGGAACCGTAAGTGGTTAATGTATTCTTGCAGAATAGAGTTAAAAATTAGATCTCCCTGATACTCGTTGACACCAACATGGCTTTTAGCTAAGAAAGCTTTTGCACATTATTTGTTTCCTGAAGCTTTGAGATCTCAAGAATGCATTGGGCACAGTTTTAGTGGTTAAATGTTGTTCAAGGTCTCCCACGTTCTTCATTTCCATTTTGAGGTTGTACGATATTGTTGTAGGGTGCGTATTTTGCTTATTTTCATTGTTCTGAATATGTGTTTTAATTGTATTGGCTGATTGATTTGCAAGGCATTGCTTTACAGTTCATTTACACACTACAACCTCACTCAGATACAAATTAAAAATTACGAATTGAGTATTGATTGTCTGTTCCACCATCACTGGATTTTATCTTGCAAAACTATTATAGAGACTCTTTTTTTTTAGTTGCCTTTATGTCAATTTATATGGTAATTCTGACTTATCTCAGGCAGAGTTATATTAGTTAGGGCCATACTCAATGTTAGGAAGGAAGGGCAGTGGTGGGTTTGACAGTTGAAGATCGATGGCAGCCGGAATTTAAAGCATCAGTGTGCCCCATTGGCTTGTGTAAATAACACACAATTGCCTCTGTGTAAATGCCAATGTTAGGATTTTCTGTTGCTACATTGGATGCCATTTGTGGGCTTACATATTAATTGACTGCTTCTTTCCTGTTTAGAGAAGTCGACTTCTGTATCCCTGGCCCATAAATTTAAACTTACACTCCGTTTGTCCATAATAGAAGCCTTTTTATTTAACTTTCTTCATGCTTTACCACTGACTAGTTCTTCATTCTCAAATAGTTGGTCATATCTGTGTCTATTTTCCAATTCTAGATTCTTTGGACATGCTTTAGTCTTTTGCTTATAATTGTCGTCTTTCAGTGCCTGATGATGTAAGGCAATATCGTAAAAAATGATAGAAATTTAGACAGTCAAAAAGGTTGATATTCACTACAGCTCCTCTCTTATCTGCAAAAACAGTAATGGACTATGGAATCTGACCTCTTCAAACACAAAATCTGCTTGCTGTCTTGTTTTGATTTGGAATTCAAAAGATTATTTGGGCAAACTATTCCATGCTTATGCTTACTTATGTGCCATGAGATGCCCTTGCCATTATAGATATGGTTATAATGATATAATAATATCTGTCCTCTGCAAGTTGTGGTAGACATAAAATAATGCAACGCCTACAAGACATGGTGCATTGCTAGCCAAATGGCGATCGACTACTTTGGTTAGTTGTTTCCAATAGTAGAAGTCTTATCTTACTCGTATTTCTAAGTTTGAACGAAACTAAAGCAATGACTACAAGTGTTCACGTTGGTAAAGTTTCTCCAAAACGTTTAACAAAATTGAAAATTCTAACAGTTCGTTATAGTGTTGCTTACTAATTACTGTAAAGAACATGAGTTTTGTGGGACAACTTTCTACATCCAAACCGTATCAATATTTCGGAAGTTGGCCCAAATTGTGCGAAGACTTCTAAAGTATACTCACTTTTTCGTAAGATGTGAAAATCGAATCCTTTATACAACTGCAACTCTGCAAAGCATTTGTAGTATCATTATCTTGAAAAATATATATATTGAAGACCTTAAAGGTGAAGCTATACTTCAACAAACAATATATTTGCTTGATCATGATCTTCAGAAATTCCTGTTTCCATCTGGAGCATAAGTTTTTTCTCCCTGTTCAAATGGAAGGTGGGAAAGCACTTCATCTTTACTTAAAAACCAAAGAACAAATGATAGGATAGAGGCATATGCCTGTAGACATTTGTTTCAAAGGAAACAGAAGATATACTACCAATAGCCTGAGCTAGCTCTTTCAATAGATATGTGCAAAGGTGATTCTCTTTGCAGCAGCATTGCTACTGGTATTTTTGATGATTTAAGTTGCTCTGTGAAGGGGTTTTGCTCTACCCACCAATTCAGAAGTTGTCATGTTCAGAATTGATGCTCGACTCTTAGATAGTAAATTTACACGTGAGCAGGTTGATCCTCCACAGAGTTCAAATTCTGGGGTCACTTTTACTTTCCGACGAATCAAAGAAAAAGTAGAGAGTTGATGCTCAACTCTAGGCAATAAGTTTGGACAAATGACCAAGTTGATCTTTATTTTTGTAACGCTATCGAGGATAAGGTTTACATTTGGCATAGAACAAGCAAGTCAAGATGGGTGTGAATTGCACTTGATTTAGTTGGTGTGAATCGCACTTACTTGATTGAGTTCTCATTTTTGACAACTAACAAAAGCATCAATTGGCTTTGGACAGGCAGGTACAGGTGTTTAAGCAACGACACAGTAGGCGAAGGATACGAATTTAGTAGCAAAGATGAGATTATAAAATTATGGGCTCCCAAGTAGAGTGGAAAGCAACTGTCTTTGTATCAAACAATCTTGTGATTCTAACACCCACATAATACCTGCTTTATACAATGAATATGCAACTATGCTACTCAGCCGACTAAAAGTGCTGTATGCTTACTCCAACCCGCAAGTAACTAGTCAAGAAATAGGTCCCACTGGGCATTTTAGTTCCTCAGTTTATAGTCTTTTCCTTTCATCTCTTCAATCTTTCATTGGCAATTATGAGTACTCCTCAAGCATTGTTGGTGCAAACTTGTGCTCACCAACACATGCACCATTATTACACACCTAAAGGGACACGCATGCAGCTTTATTGAACTGGGCATACGCAAAATAAACCCCTGAATTAAGGCCTAAGTCTTTCGAGTAACAAAAGCCTTAAGAAAGATCCTCTTTACTTTTAATCCCATTTTTCTTCTTTAAACCCATTTTCCTTTGATGATTATGAAGCTAACTGGTTACCTGACTTGAGCTACAAAAAGCGGCTTGAGTAAGAATGCTCCAACCGCCAAAGGGCAACTATATACAATACCTGATGTGATTATAGCTTAATAATCTGCTAATTATGATTGATAATCTGCTAATCATGATTGATGTAACTCCTTAATCATCTAATAAATAAATTATTATAATTACCTATTTATATAGATGTCGGTGAAACCCTGACTGATTCATCAAGCAAAGGGAGGCAGTGTCTTCAAAATGATGTATGCTAACAAATTAGCTAAGCTTTTGCTGGTTTAAGGAAGTCACATGATAAGCCAACATTTTCGGGATAGGTGTAGATAATCAAAAGGGGGCGATAAAAAGAAATGATTAGGAAATAAGCATAACCCATTAAACAATTCTTCTCATGTATACTGTTACTGCCTCTCTTTCTCTCCACATCGTATTGTATGTATAGATAAACAAGGAGAACATGCCCATTGAACAAAGTAAAACAAGGCTTCAGAATTTGCAAACCATAACTCTGCATTAAGAGGCAACAAGTAGGAATCGTTATACTTATACATACTGCTTCTCAAAATTATTCCATAAACAACTCTTTCCATCCTTTTAATACATCTCCATTGAGATTACCGCTACTGGTCCTTGAAGCACATCAACGAAAGTTGTAAACTTTCTTAACTTTATAGGTAAACGACTCACCTTTTTTATTTTTTATTTTTAGACTGTGAAAAGTGTAGAAGTTTTTTTATACAATAGCGATAATCTAAAGGTAGAGAGTAAGGATATGACAGAGTCAACCTAAAAATCGCTAGGGTGGTGACAAACGAAGGAATTGATGAAGGAAGAGAGAAATGATGGGACAGGATTAAAGTTTTAAAAAGATCAGCAGAAGATATAACAAGTGGATAAGGGTACACTGCAGAAAGGAAAACCATTATCCAATGATCCACCCCATGTACGGTGGTTCCAAGGTTTGGTCTTATATATGGAGCACAAGTTGTGATGATACTACTAGACACGTACACATATACGCATACACACAAGAGGAAGCTCAGCATAAAGCCGAAGAAGGGCATCTATAAATCTCAGTCTTGATATATTATGGCACAAGGTATGGTATACAAGCAAAGAGTGTCCAAAGCTTTCCTTATAAGTCGACTACTTGTCCAGTTGGGCAATCACTTTTGCAAAGGCTGGCTTGGCCAGCACCACCCTTCACTCTCAACTGTGGGGATTGATATGCATGATTGTGGCCTTGTAAACCAAATTTGTCTTTTTAGTATTCAGTATTATTCCATTGTCCAGTAGTTGTGAACCTCTTCGAAGTAATAACCAATCATTTTGTGACTGAAAATTGAAAAAAATAGAATAAAATCAGGCCAATGTTGCCAACCTGCCAATTAAAGATAAAATATATACACAATAAATAAATATGTGCAGACAACCGGTTTTGGTGTTAATGGTGAGTCTATAAATCCTTTATCGTATCCCTTTTCAATGTTGTAGAGAACATGCATATACAAGCTTGATCATAAGTTTAAATAATTAATGGTCTATTCACAACATATTCAAGCTGGCATGCTCAAATCACGCATTGTTGGCCTTGGCAGTGGAAATGTTATTTTTACAACCTAATTAATTTAATAATATGTTATCCTTATGAGCATGATTTCTAACTTATTCCTTCCATCTCCAATTCCTTTCTTGATCGGTTCATCTGATGGAGCTGACAACTTTAGTTAGAGGCTACTAACTTGAGGTATATTTAACTAGATGGTTAGAGTTGAGTGACCTGCCTTTCAATGATTTTGATCCCTTTTAACAGATTCCTGCTACTATAAAACTGAATCGATCCATGATTATGCAACCCACTCAGGATCTCAAATACTAAACCATTCAGATGTAGTAGTTAATCAATAATTGCAGTATAAACAGACACACTGGCTATTATAGGCACATATAATGGACATGCACATGCACATGTAAACTAGAAATATTTGTGTAAAGAGGGCAAAGATAATTTTTATATACAGATACGAGCTTTGTGAATGAGATGTCTTTCGCATTCGGTATACAGTAGTACTGCACAAACAACAGAGAAGAAGAAAATCAGACAACAAACAGTTAAACGTTGTACGAGAGTGCCGGCAAGAAGGGCACAAATGCAGGAATTTCTCGCAAAGAACAGATCAACATTCTTAAGTTTTGCTAATAAGACACACAGGTTACGGGCGGAGCAAGAAAAGCCGGCTTAGCTTGCTCATGACCATCAACAACAAGCCGGCTTCCAAAGTATATGCATGGATTGCAGTTTATAATTTAGCCTCTGCTGACCGATTAATATGGGGTTCATTAACTAGCGAGCTGCATAAGCTAACCTCCAAAACCCTCCATTTGCAATATAAAAATGACAGCTTAACAAAGACAGCTTGAGTTAATTAACTTTTGTGTGTGGTGTGTATCTTGGAATATTACTGATCCCCAAGTCAACTCAATCAATATCCTAAATAATGTCTCCTCCACTTGTGCACTCTATTGTAGAGTACCCAATTTTTTTATTGAAGCCTTACATAGGATCTAGTGAAGTGAGAATTTGCTGATAACTTTATTCTCGACGAAAGGTTCAGCGGTAGTAGTGGCTTTAGCAAGGATTTGATGCATATCTTCTATGAACCTAAAACATTGAGAACAAGTATTATGGTAATAATAAGATGAAGAATCGGCACATTGATTGATAGCTCTATAACTAATGATCAGAAAGTTGCAGTTTCAACGTCAGATACCAAATAATATGAGAAATAATATTCTGAAAATCCTGAAACAGCAGATGCATCTGCTAATCAAGAACCAACCTTTCATTGCATTTCAATATCCCATGAAGATGATATGAAACCTGTCCTTATTTTTTTCTTCAATGAAAGAAAAGAAATTTAAATTGATATGTCATGGTGGCATTAATATGTTTTGGTGCCAACTATGGCAGAAAGAGATGGAAAAGTAGCAAATTATCAGAGACAATGGTCTCTTAGCCACACAAATTCTACCAGCAGGATCAACTTCTTCTTGGTCTTGCGGCATTTAACTATAGGGATGATTCTACTATGCTAAGCAAGGATATTGTTCAATTAAGATCCAAAAGCAAAAAGTTCAACTTGTGCAGTATTTAACACACAAATTAGATAAAGAAAAAAAAGAAGTTGGAGGGATTGTCGAGATGCATGGGATGATACCATAACATAGCTGCAGTTCCTAATTGACATAAAGCTTCAACTATAGACTTGATAAAGCTGTAGCAACACTTTAAATTACTTTCAGAGTAGGTTTCTCACTACTTACTCTCCCCTCCAAGTCATTAACTACCAACTTGTAAGCAAACAAAACATTATTAAAAAATCTTGCATTGCCTAAATAACCCTTGCCGCATATATATATATATATATATTTTCACAAGTCAAGTAATGTTCTTCAACACTTGTGGACTAGATAAAAAAGTACATTGTCTATGATGAATCAGTAATCAATCTTGCTTATCAAGGCAACCTTAATTAAGTCATGAGGCAAGTAATGGAGAAGAGAAGAAATTGTAGAAAATAAGCAGAGTTCAGCAACCGGGGGACCCACTTAGAGAAACGGATGTGTGGTACACCATTACATGTAGAGTAGAAGATAAAGAAGGAAAAAATAGAGAGTCCAAAAGAATAACGGCCAAGAGTGGAACCTTTCATTAGGGCGTATGTAAGAGTAGAGTAGTGTTGTGTTGTGTATGGGTGCGTGAGAGAGAGAGAGAGAGAGAGACAGAGGGAAAGAGAGCAAGGCTACTAAACTAACTATTCCTCAATAGCAAGACAAAGAAAGGAATAGTTAGTTGTAAGTAGGTTCTAAAGGCGTAGGGGAGGGGATGCTCAAGTGGGACATATCAGGGCATTGGATTGGATTAATTCTCAAGTTGAGTAGTACACGTGCTGCTTTCACCTCTCTTTCTACCATTTATCTCTCTTTATCTTTGCTTCCATGCATGGATTTCTCCTCCTAAATACCACCTCTTTCTCTCTCTCTCTCTCTGTCCGTGTATTTTTTTATGCTTTGGCTTTGTTCATTGGCCATCATTACCAAACAAAAGCAACAACCAGACCCACTACCTTCTCTTCAAATTTTCTTCTTTTTCAGCTTCTCAATAAGCTAGGGAGCAAACTAGTACAAATTCCCTTCAACCTCTCTCTTGTATCTTGCACTTTGTGCATCTAGATCTTGTTCTTGCTTTAGAGTTGTATCAAATCTAATGCACGAGATGGGTTCTTGTCCAATCAGCTCAGAAAGCAAGAAAAACTGCCATCTCACAGGATTTAGTTTCCTTGTTTTAGCTGTCACTTCCCTTTTTTGATCCTGGTGTCTTTCTTCCACAGTGGTGCTCTGCTTCATTACTTTTTAGCTTATATATTTGGTCTGTTTAGCTCTTTCCTGAATTCTGGGATTGAAATTCATGGCAGAAGGCCAAGAGTTCAAGCATGTGTGCAGATTCTGCAGCAAGAGCTTTCCTTGCGGTAGATCCTTGGGTGGTCACATGAGGTCTCATATGATAGATGACATTTCAGCTCATACTGATGGTACTAAGGTCACCAAGAAAAAGCTCCCACCTCTCAACAACAATGATGGAGGAGCTAACGTTAACAGCAGTAACACTGGTACTGAAGCTTCTGGTTATGGCCTAAGGGAGAATCCAAAGAAGACGTGGAGGTTGTCTGATCATTCTGGTGAAGATAACTCACTATTTGACAAGGCTTGCAAAGAGTGTGGCAAGGTTTTCCAATCTTGGAAAGCTTTGTTTGGTCACATGAAGTGTCACTCAATAGAGAGAGAAAGAGTGTCTAACAACAATAGCTTGGAAGAGCAGCAAGATTCTTGGACCAGTGCCAAAAACCAGAAGCTGGTCATAGATAGCCAATCTGACAATGAAACTGCTGCTCCTAATCGTAGGAAGAGATCCAAAAGCAGAACAAGGTACATAGGCACTGCGAATTCTTCTTGTCTGTCTTTTGCTAATAATGCTTCCTCTTCTGCTTCTGAGATTGAACAAGAACAAGAAGAGGTTGCCATGTGCTTAATGATGCTTTCCAGGGATGTTGGTCAATGGGGTGGCTTGAATTATGTTGCAGAGTCCTCTGATTGTTATTCTGGTTTTTTTGAAACTAATCGAGCCAAGTCTAAAGCGGAGGGAAAGACTGCTACTTGCAATTGTAGTGAGAGTATGAAAGTGAAGACACTTAGTGACAAGAATATGGAGACTGGAAAATCAGAACTCTCTGCTTCTGAGAGAAAAGGGCCACTGAAGAATGAAAAAGTTAGCAACTCTCAACTAGATGATGAATCTGGAATTGAATTGGAAGAGAACTCAAAAGAAACTGGATTGGTTCAAGTTGAAAATGCCCCCCTCAAGTACAATCGAAGCAAGAGAAAGTCAAATGATTCACTTGATACAGAAATGAAGACAACAACTGATGCTCTGGATTCTGAAGCTTACAAGAATCCTGTTAAAGGTAGCAAATTTGAGTGTGCCACTTGCAAAAAGGTCTTCCACTCCTACCAAGCTCTAGGAGGACACAGAGCTAGCCACAAGAAGATGAAAGGTTGCTTTGCTTCCAAATCTGCCAGTAGTGAAAATAGCATTGACACAGAACTTTCTCCGGAGCCAACAGCTGACAGTAAACTCGCCAGAAAAGTCGGTCCAACTGTTAACTTGACAACTGATTGTGACAACAAGCCAGAAACAAGTTATGGGGCAAAGAAGAGTAAAGGGCATGAGTGCCCAATTTGTTTCAAGGTTTTTCCATCAGGACAAGCATTGGGGGGCCACAAAAGGTCTCATTTAATTGGGAGCTCAGAGGCTAGAAACAGCACCACAATTCAGGCATCAAACCCTGCAATTAGGGACTTCCTTGATCTCAATCTTCCTGCTCCTTCTGAAGAAGAAACCAATGGGCTTGTTGGGTTCAATTCATGGTGGATTGGAAGCAACCACAAGCATGAAGCCCTTGTGGGTTTGATCTCCAACTGAATTCCACAAACAAAGATTCAAGTATGTACAGATTCATTATTTCTTTACAGATACAAAAGTAAAAACCACTGAGAGGTATTCCTTCTCATCTCTCTTTGACTTGGTTAACCATCTCATCCAACCTTCAACTAAGTGTTGCAAACTGCTTTTTGTTATCACTTTATTTGCCATTTTTCACTTAAGTTACAGAATAAGTGTCTTTGTTACAAACCTTCTGGCATACTGATATCTCAAGCCTGGACAACTTACTACCATACTGTACTTGCAAGTGATGTTAGTAAATCTGAACTTGAACCCTACTTTTCTCAATCACAAGTTTGTCTTTGTTTTCGAGTCATCATTTTCACTTGGCACCAAAGAGTAATGAGTGACTTGTGGAAAAAAACTGGAGGGTATGTAATGTCATGGGAGAAGGAGAAATATATATAATAATGTACACAAAGATAGCATGTGAGCTCAAGGTGGTTGTTTAGTCACCTACCATAAAACATGACAACCCATCTCACTTCCTTTTCTTCTCAAGCCATTAATATATTACAAGAAATCCAATCTACCACGTCTAAGTAGAAAGGTCATTATACATGGACCACTTTAACTAGTTTTGCTAGTAAGAATTAAGTTCAGCAGAAGAAGAAGCTTGAAGACACCACATCTCATTAATGGAATCATAATCTAATTAAGAAAGATTGATTATGCTAAGCAAAATCATTAAGCGCAACGAGGCATTCAATCTCTTCTCATTCAAAGAAAGTTGGCAATCTTAATAGATAATTATCAGGGCTAACAATGCAATTCAATCCCTTAACCCATTTTACTTTGTGCAGTATCAGATCAGTTTTGTTCTCAACTTTTACTTGATCTAGAAGCTGGCAGTTGGTGCTTCTTTGTCTTGACTAGCAGTACAGAAATAATTTGTTAGCCTTGAGTGTTGGTTTTGCGCAAGCAGACAGGGAACTGAATTTCAACAAGTGATATTACAAATTATTATATGGAACTCTTCTATAGAAGGCTTACAAAATAAGAAATACCCTTGGTTGCATAGTAATTGGCCATCTGCAATGCCTATAGTATAAACATGGTTACGTCAGTGGTTTCAAGCACTGGCCTTCTATAGATCTATGGGAAGGAAAGAAAATGCTCCTGTCTAAGCCATGCGATTTTAGTCAACCATTGATTTATAAAGAAAAGTTGAGTGTTAATATAAATTATTTAATAAAGTTAAAAGAGTGAAAGAAAGAAGTTAGGAGTTCTTTTAATTGCTAATCTCAAAATTAATAAAATAGTTAATGAGACAAATTTAAGTATGCATGTCAATGAATTGGGCTAGGTCGGGTCAGGAGTGACCCGAGCCCGACCCAACCAGGTTGGCCGGCCCGTTAATTCTCTTTCTTCTTTTCCCTTTATGTCGTTATTACAACGAGGATAAGATCAACGTCGTTCTCACAATTCACATATACTTTTCTAATTGAGATTTCAAATGTTTAGGTTTCATGTTTACGTGCTTCGTGAGTTTGAGGTTTTCTGCAGCTCCTTGCAAACGCCAGACTAGAACATGTTATCAACAAACTTCAAGGCTGTGTTTGCATTGCATACACGCACCCGTAGCATTTAATCAGAGAAATATATTGGGGTATTAATATATTATTTTAATATCCATGAGAAGAGTAGTAAGACAACTCGTTAAAGGTCCAGTCCAACATCTATGGGGGCAAGTATCATGTGCCCAAAGTCAAGCCAAGCCTACATGGACCCCGGAAGACTTCGTCAAAGGTCAATCGTAGAAGACAGAATTTTATATTTGAATCAAAATTGAAATATATAATATAAGCTTATCTTAGTCTAAAGAGTTGATAAAGGTACATCCAAAGTTTCCAAGTCCAGTGTCTACACAAATTTGAAAACTAAAATTATATCTTTATTTAAGCTGTAGTGTGATGCTGGATTTCTTTAAAATAAAGAATTTCTTCCTAAATATTTGACTTCTACTTTACTCCTTAAACTTTTGGAAATGATACCTTTAAAAAATTGGAGTGGAAACAATCTCATGGACAGTAGAATAATTACGAAATTTTTTAGTATTTGATATTTTAAAAGTTAAGATCACTTAAATTTTATATAATGGATAACACGTAAATTACAATAAAGCATAAACCGTAATTCGTACCTTATTTTCTTTTTGTTAGGAAATTAGGATGAGATTTGATCTCAACCGAAACGGAATAATTACGAACTCTTTTCGTATTTTGATTTCCTAAAAACAAAGATCACTTTAATTCTATAAAATGATTAACACATAAATCATAACAAAGCATGAATCTTAATTCGTACCTTATTTTAAATCTTAATCTTTTCTTTTCGTATCCTTTGAACCATTTTTGAAACTAGTTCATCTCAACCACCGTAGTCGCACAAATGTCCGACCTCTAATAATATTCATAGAACAGGTTGAGAGAACTCTGTAACATAGAGAGTTGAGTAAGAAATATTAGCTCCATTAGAGTTTAAACCTATTTATAATAAGTTTCGGACATTTTAACAATTTAATTGAAATTAAATTCTAATTTCAATTAAACTTTAATTAAAATTACAAATAACTCTAATTAAATGCCAATTATGCTCAAATAAGATCTAATATCTCATCTTGACCCTTATTTATTAAATATCTCATATTTAATTATAAAATTTTTCAAACTTTACAATCAAGTCTAAC
>JANIHZ010000006.1:56868950-56879830 GCA_027478365.1 Erythroxylum rufum | reverse complement strand
TATAATCGAACTAATCAATTTATCTTGGTTTACTTAGAAACTAATTTCTAATGAAACCCCTTTCTAATTTTAACTAAACAAATTAGTTTTCTTGTATTAAAAAATCTAATTTCTAATATTTTATATTAATTAGAAAATAATTTAACTAACTTAATTAGTTTGTGTAAATTAGAAAACATATTTCTAATTCTTTATGTTACATTTAATTTAAAACGTATATCCAATGACTTAAAGCGGTTATTATTACATATATATGCAAATAAAACATTTGTTAAGTCTTTTAGCTTATTATACCTGTATGTTTAACAATGTACTGTTGAGAGCCATAATCCATCTGCTCTGATTTACACATGCATATAACATTTTTAAAAAAATAATTTTCTGCTCTGATACTAATGTTAAAATACTCAAGATAGAACATAATTACCAATCATGTCAAACAAGATCTTGCATATGCATAAAATAAACAAAAACACATACTTAGTTTATTGTTATAGTTCCACTTATTAAAAAACTTTTACTACCTTTCTCCTTCTACAGAAGTTTTCGTTGATAAGATAAGAACTTATCTTTGTGTTCTTTTGTTTTTAAATGCTAAACCTTAACGACCTTTGGTAGTTATGTAAAGTATAATGACCATAATACTCATCATGGGTGTATTTGATTCATTACCTTTGCTTGACACCATTTAAGTTTCCTTCGGACTGTTTCCGACAGCTTCACCAGTTTGCCTTGCTAGCTAGTTGAATTCTATAGCCTCTTCTTGATGTTACATAACACATCATTAATGGTTGCTAACTACTACACCCCAAGAACCAGATCACAATCGCTCAATACTATTATCAACAGTGCATCTATGGTGACGCTCACACTTTGCATTTTCCATTAAATTCTTGGCAACTTTGGTGGCATTGGAGCTGGACTCTTTTGCGTAGTGTGATTTAAATATTTGGTATAATCACCAGCTGTCCAGGAAATTATGGGTACTGCCATTATCGACTAAGATTTGTATTGGTTTCCTCTTAGTGGTACCTCGTAAGCTTCAGTTGTTTATATTCCTTTGTATCCACTCCTCCAATCAATGCCTAGAATGACGTATCAGAATTAGAGGATAGGTAGTGAAGAAAATTGTTTCGTAATAAAAGCGATGAACGAGAAAATTTGGAAAGATTAGAATGTGCATAAATTGTGACGACAAAATAAACTTCAGAATTAGAGGATAGGTAGTGAAGAAAGAGAGACGAGATTCAAACCAATATTTTCTGATTTTTACGACTCCATCATTACAGTAATATAGACTTTTCTCTAACAAGCCGTCAACTAACACATATCTTACCATACTAACTACGACGGCACATTGTCTCTTTCGCATCTCGGCGTACAATTTTCAAAAGATATACTTAACTACCTCGTTTATTTACTATTCTGCATGACCTTTTTTCCTGCCTTTTCCTTCTATGGTTTTGCTTTGTAACGCATTGCCAGCTTCTCATTATTGGCACTACACAAAAAGATACAAACATCGTGTGGATTTCTAATTATTTCTTTGTAAGTATAGCAAACTCGTAGCCCTCATATGTTAATTTCTAACCCTTTTGCAAATGGCAAAGAGAGAAAAACCATGACACACTTGAAGCCCATCTCCAAAGCAATTTAATTTTTCCCTTCCCAATTCACGTTTACTAACCATATGCACATTTACAAAGGCAGATCTTGACTTACCCCATGCATAGGATTCAGAAAGGAATATTTGAATATGTTGATCATAACCGTTGCTGGGAAGTCTTCAGGGAAGTACTTGGCGTCGCTTGCGAAAGGCGATGAAGCGTGAAAATTTGTACGTAGTCCTGCCTAAGAAAGATTCCGAGCTCAAGAAGATCAGCTGACCTTCAGACCAAAACATCCCACTGAAAAATGACAGTATAAAGTTGGTCACGCTTGTAGGAGCACTCACTGCTGCGCTCGCTTTTGGGTATATACTTACAATTCAATGGGTTCGTTAATGCACGTTTTCAAGATCGATTGTCATAATCCACCATTATCTTTGGAAGCTTAAAGTGGTATGATTACTTCAGTTTTCGATAACGTTTTTAGAGAAAAGGAATGTCATGTTTTTTCTTCCGATAACAGGGATGACTTCTAAAAACTAGTTGGCAATCACGAGACCCTAATTCAGAGAATGGGCTGGAATGGCATGGCGCACACGTGAAAAATGGCCACAGAGCACTAACGATGCCACAAAAAATAACTTAAAGAAGATTCCAAAACAAGTCGCACTGGAATTTGTACGATATTTTTATAGTCCATGGTACGTAAGAAAATCTTTTAATATGCAAAATGACAGGTTCCAGCTTGGACATAAAAATGTATGAAGGACACCGTGATTCCAAGATGCATTTCAAATTTTAAAACAACATGCGGTCCGTACTTCTCTCGTAGCGTTGATCTTGCATTCTCAGGTTTTCAGACAATTTACAGGTAGCCTCGTCCATTTACTTCTTTCAGAGTAGTGGGCACAGAGACAGTCGTCTATATCCACCGGCTTACTTTTAAAGGAACAGATGGCACTGAGGGCGAAGAGTTTCATTTCATATCTTTGGGCTGATAACAACTTTGCAATAAAACCTGATCTATTTCATCAAATGCATGCCTTACAATAAAAATGAGAATTCACGAAAGCAAATGGAAACAAATATAATCACTGACATTGCGGCAGCAGTCTGCATGTCGGACAGAACCACTTTCCCTTAAATCTAGTCTCTGGTGTCAGCCCAACACACGAGTAGTGGAACCATTCCCCTCCTTGGCACTGTGAAGGGAACAAAAGTTGGGTTGATTAGGCCAAGTAACCTTATGCCCTTCATTGAGAAAGGGGAAACATTTGCAAGTAACAAATTCATCTATTTAATTGTGAAATTTAGGGTAGTCATATCATGTGAGCGGTGAGCCCACTATCAGCAAATCTACACACAAACTTGAATTGGCATTGCATCATCACATACTGGACAAGACATATGTGCCTCAATTGGAAAAACATGCAAAACCATAGACAATCACCTAAATGAACAACTCCAATTAGAAGAAAAGAAAAGGAAAATTGAAGATTTAGAAAAAGAAATCAAGGAAAAGGAACCTACATTTTCATTATCACAGGCGATCATATCTCCAAATGACACCTAAAAGTCAAAATCAAGGGAGTTCAATGATCTGGAGCTTTTGCAATACAGTGCAAAAAGTCATAAACCAACTGCAAGGCAAGCTAACTTTAAACAACAGTGCAAAACCTGATGACAGACGCAATAGGTAGGTTCATTCGGATCAATAGGTTGATCAACATCAACAGGAATGGCAAATTCCTTTCTATGACTTCCTGGGGGAGGCATAAGCTCAAAATCCCTGTCACGATCCCAATCCCTATCTCGAAAATCAGTCCTTTTGGATTGAGGTGTTCCATAGAATGGCTTGCGCTTTTCCACTTTAGGAACTGTTATAGGTAGAGGGGGAAGAATTGCTGGCTCATCTGGTGGTATTTTACCTTCTGAAAGCATTAGGACAAAGAGTAGTTTGATGTAACTTTCAAGAAAAAGAACTAATTCAACTAACTTTGTGAAACAAGATTGGGGAACATGTAGCTTGGTATGATATTATGATAAACCAGATAGTTTTTAACAGCCAAAAGCTTTGATGTTCAAAGTAATCATTACAGGTGGAATTACTTTGAGAGGTAAGTCAAAGTGTTAATTTAATCTTAGGATATAGGCATGCGACAGGGTTAGCATTTGGGGCCACAAGATATTCAAGTTGCATGAATATGGACGTATCCATCATACCATGCTTCAAATCTTCAGCAAAATAGTTCAGATCCTCATCAAGTCGTTTTATATGGCTGTCTATCTGTAGAAATACCAAAACTGTTAGTCTGTTAAGAATTAATCAGAATAGGAGTTAAAGACTTGTACAGTGAAATAACTATAATTGACTCTAAATCACACTGGATCAATAACTTCATCTGTATTAACTTCAAATATAAATTAATTGGTCAGTATATACAAAGAGGCCTAGTATGAATGCAAAACATTTATAAACATCTAAATACACATTATTAATGTGGGATAAACATTTATAAACATCTAAATACACATTATTAATGTTGGATACTGGTAAAACATAAATTTAGATTAAAAAGAAGAGAAAAGATCTTATTTTCTGGCTCCACTTTCAAAGATCTCATGAACATTCTTAAAAGATACGGTTTTAGAATTAGGCCTCCTTGTCTTTTAATGCTTGCTAATTTTTCTTTTCCAACTTAAAAAAATTGAGTGAAATTCATTTTCCGTATTGTGACTTTCAAAGAAAGTAACCTGACCAATGCAGTTGATCAGGGGAAGAAAAGAAAAAAAGTAAAGTGAATAGATCCAGATGGTCAAAGTTGGGTCATAACAGCTAGGTTAAAAGCTGTGGAAGGCTTAAGATGGAAAAGAATAAGGTAAGTTGTTGTAAATAACTATCATAAGAAAAGCTCCATGCCTTTTGAGCTCACCAGGTGCTATAATGTCGGAGTTTCATGCACGTGGACATCTCTTTGTTCCAATATATTGAATTACATCTTACCATTATCCTAAAAGAGGTTATAAGAAGCAGAACAGTTTAAGTTTTGTAAAAGCACTTAACTGTGAATGACCTGTGTTTGAACGGTGCTTAGAGATTATCATATAACTCATCAAAGACAATTGTAACTTCAATTATATTCACTGAAACAGTTGTACGTGCCTTCTCCTATGTTTCCACAGGTGATTTTTTGGACAACCCAAGTAGGGAAAGAAAAGGAAGCATAAAGATCAAAGATCTAGTTACACACAAAATAAAGCTTACTTTGAGCTCTGTGAGGCTAAACCCAAACAGTACTTCGTTTGCTGTCTTGTTTGATTTATCATGGCTTTCAACGAAAAGAAAAAAGATGTCCATAAATAAACCATATACAGACATGATCACCTAAACAAGCAAAAGAAATGCAAACAATCACGTCAAACCACACGCATGTAAATGAAGTCAATAACACCATACACATCTGTCGATCTATTTACATACTTAACACTTAAATTAAGACAAGATACAACAAATTAATCAAAGAGAAAAAAGATTACCTAAAGAATCACATATATCCTCTGCATCAGCAGATAAAACAAACACTACTTCTATGAGCTATATGCATGTTCAGGTGCTAATTGCAAATAACAGAATCCCAAAACCAAAAATTCCATATAAATTCATAAATTACACATGGACTTCTGAGTAATATGGCTTGACTGGTGCTTACATTGGGATCTCTCATCAAGTTCTCTGATGGTATTAAGAAGCCTTTGAAGCTCAGCTGGTAATGTACTTGCATCTGTTTGACGTTTGATTTTCAGAGGTCCAATTTGAGATCAGACATTGATTTTACATTATAAAAAAGAACAAAGAAATTCAAAAAGTATACATGAAATGGAGAAACTCACACTCCAGATAATCATCAACGTACACCCCCGTTCGTGCAATTGCCATCCTAGACTGCTATGTAGGGACAAAAAGAGAATATGAAAGTTGGATAATGTCGGTTTAACTTTAAACTGGAATCACGTAATCAAACAGAGGGACGAATTATTAACTCATTGTTCGTTAATAGTTAGAGATGGCTAGCTAGGCTTACTGGAAATCAAGGAACATAAGCTATAAAATCAACATAAGATATATGAATTGCGTGGGATGTGTTTTTGGTTATAATGCATTCCATTGAGCAGCATTTTATTAAAGAAAGTAGAAGAGTTGCCACTTTATTTTATTTAAGGGCAAAAATAAAGAAAAGCAAACTGGTCAGAACCAGAGAAATGGGTTCGATGCTCAGTTTGTAGCCAAGGCAAGTTATTAGGCACCCTTAGCTCCCCATATAGAACTGTTAATACTTTGTATTCTTTAAAAAGAAAAAACTCTGGACACTTATTGAAGAAAAGAGAGTTGGGAAGGTTCTTATTAAAAAAGACTATTTGAGAGATATTTTCTTTGTCCATTAGAAATTTATTGGACAGTCGAAAGGGGAACTTAAGAGTTTTATATATTAAAACCCCATTACAAAAGAAAGGATTTAAAGGAATAACTTTTTATTAATAAAAAAAGAACAAGATAAATTAATAAGTGAAATGAAGAAGATAACAAGTAAATAGATAAGAAAAGTTCAAAAAGGAAACTTTTAGCAAAATAAAACTGACTTTTTATGCCAAAACAAGACTCGTGATAACAATTAAAAACGCTGATTTTTATTATTAAAAAGAAACATAACTGATCTTTTAGTCTTAGGAAACTAGACCTTAAAAAGACACAATGATAATTCACCCCTTTTATTAGTCTTGTAATTCTCTAGTTACCCAAACACACAAAAATGGCCACATCAAGAAGTTCAAATAATCAAGAACACACAAGCAACAAAATGTGATATACTATTCCCTTTAGAAAGATGACAGAATTCAAGATCCAAGAAACTAAGATCATGAACCTCTTGAATTTTGACTTTTCCTTTTCTCTTCACTTTTTATGTTTCCATCCAAAAACAACTTGATTCATTTTATTTATTTTAAGTTGTTAAATAACAAAAGTTGGGATCATTTCATTATTAAACTAAATTTACCGAAACATGTAAATTTACCGCCAAGTTATCCAGCCATCACGTTTTCAACTTTTTTACAAAAATTCAAGCACCAAAATCTGAACAAAGGTACACTTCAAAGCACTTATTCCATGCAAAGGTTAAAAAGGTAAACCTACAAACTTGCTTCCAATCACGCTTGTATAGATCTCCGGCCACTGAAGAAAGGAAAAGAAAATCTTGAGCCAAAATTCTTCAAGCTTTAGCCTCCTTTTCTGTACAGTTGATATGATCTAAGTGATGTTGCTTCCTAGGAATGTTCTTAGCTTAGTGAAAACCAGACCAAACCAACCTGAAAAAGTTCATGATCCAAAACAAATTAAATGGTGAGACTCTTAAGACACATAAGGTCCAAAATCATAACTACTTAAAACTCAAGGGCCCAATCCCTTACATGCTAAAATATCTTCAAACACCAGCAGCCCACAACCAAGCAAAATTGGAAAACAAAATGCCTTTAACTAGTAATCAAGAATCATCATAAAGGAAAAGCAAAAATTAAATTAAATAAAACCAAAATCAACACCATGGTCAATTATAGGAATCACAGTAAAGTGATGGCAAAAGTTAAAGTAAATCAAACCAAAATCAAACTATGAGCAAATAATGAAGACCAAAAATAAACAAGACGATTGGAAAGAAAGAAAGGAAGGCTTAATTACATACAGTATTGTGAACAAACTTTCACTGAATACAGATAACCTAGTGGACCAAGAAGCCAGAAAATTGGATAAACACGCCATAAGAGAAAAGAAAATTGACTTAGTGTTCAAGATCTCAACTAAAATAGGAGCCTGTTCTAAACAAACGAAAAAAAGATTGAAAATATAAACTGAAACCAAAAATCCAAGATCCTAAGAAGAACAGAAGTAAAAATTCAAACAAAAAACCCACAATAATCAGCCGGCCCAACTAAAATAAACATCAAAACAGAATAGCTTCCAGCAGACTCATGAACAACAAGCTTATCAAATGGAAAGGCAAAGGAAAAATCAAATTAACATAAAGTGAAAGACCAAAGGCATTAACCAAAAATTCACAAAAGTAAATACAACACCAAAGCATGAAATCAGGCCACACACTATAAAACAGAAATCATGCCATAGAATTATTCAGAGCAGTTTGTCAAAACTCAACATAACAAACTTATAAGAAAGCTACAAAAAGACATTAACACAAAGACTATTGTCCTAATATTAGAGAGATAAAGGTAAAAAGTCAAAAGATGACAGAATATCATCAAAAGAAAGCCGTATCACTATCCAGAGCTCAAATGAGGCTGGTGTAACATAACCAGTATCAATTTCTCAATCAGAACACCCAAATCATACAAAAGTACAATTATGTCAACTAAAAGAAAAGGGGGTAAAAAAAAAAGCCAACCACAACTAAGAAAGATTATACACAATCCCAACTCCAAATTACTATGGAACAGCATGCCCAAACATAAAAAACAAGAACCTCATACCATGGCAAACAAAACATATCAGAAGGGGCACTGAGGTATCAAGTTCCTGGCTTTGTGCAGAAAAGAGATGAAGAAGAGGAGTTCAAATACAAACTTGAGTAACCTAAGACAATACAACCCAGTTTGGGGGTTCTAATGTACCTTTTAACCTGTTGAGCTACTAGAAATTACAGTTCACCATAAAATTAAAGGGAGATAGCTGAACTACACTTGAATGCTTACACAATAAATCAGAAGATTAATTACACAAATGTAAGAAGAATATAGGACAACAAGGTTCAAGAATTAGATAGAATGATTTATTCGACTAATTTCAAGATTGCATCTACCGTAAAGCATAGACGGTGAAAACGCTACTAGTCATTTTGAGACTTTGGTACATACTTTATCATTTGAGCAACCTGAAGTAATCCAAATTAAAAGAAGGCATAATCCTCAGCTTTAAACAACATTTGAAAACCACAACAAATAGTCTAAAAAAAGTTGTTTGCTTCTTGATGTGATAAAAACAAGACATTATTGGTCAAATAACAAAAGAAAAGAAACCAAAGAAACTAGTGAGAATCTCAAGCAAACCTCCATCAAAGCAAAACATCTTTGTAAATATCAACTGAGTTAACTTTATGAACAGGCACCAGACGAATGGACAAGATTTTACCTAACAGTTCTTCAGTGTTTCCTGTTTCAGCGTCTATTCCTTGATGAAAATATCCTTGATTCCTCTCTCCCTAAAATAAACACTTGAAAGAAAAAGAAGAATGTACAAAAAGAAGAGTGTACAAATGTTAGCACCGACGCTATCCCAAGATCAAGATAATTCAAATCAACAACCATCACACTTAAGTTCATGTACAAATGTTAGCACCGATGTTATCCCAAGACCCAGATATTTCAAATCAACAACCATCATACTTAAGTTCTGGTCCTTAAATTATTTCATATTAACAGTTAGTGTTTAGTCTGTTGTCCTGAATTACCAAACAATTGCAAAAACAAAGAGTCAGAACAGCTAAAATACACAAATAAGAAATCACAAAAATTAATATTGCATTCCTTTTCCCTTTATACAATCACTTAGTGACTTAACCAAAGTCCAAACTGGTCATGACGCCAAAAACCAAACAGCAGGCCAAAATAAAACGAAACAGGAACACAGGAGGTAAGCTTTCCCACATTGATCAAAACAATTCAATTAGTTGAAAGTTGAAGACAATCTGAAGACCACATTTGAAGCAACAACTTTCTATAAATAAAATGAGAATAAATGACTGAAACAAAGATGGCATATATACATAAAAATAAAATTAAGATTAAGATTAAGATCAAAAATTTGAAAAGAACAAAGAGCAGATCTGAACTCAGGATTATATGCCTAGAGGTCTCTCCCTATGCTGTTCCATCAAGTGTGGGAGGCTATCTAAAGAAAAGCAGCATATGAATACCGGATCTACTAGGGAAACTGAAAGAAGAAATGAATCAAAGCCGCAAAGAAATAAAATTCGCAAAAAAAAAACCACACCTAAAATCAGGAGAAAGAAACCAAAACACCAAACACCCGCAAAATCGCATGCACACATTTCAGCTACTGAATTGACTATAAAGAACTCAAAACCTAATATCCTCACTAAAATTCAAGATCTTGATGTGAAAAGAAAACAGAAGAAAAGAAAACGAAGGAAGAGATGGACTCTATGACGACAGCCCTCTAACTCTTCATTTTATTAACACTTCTACACGTCATTATATTACATTACCCTAAAACTCTTAATGGTTCTTCTGCTTTCCTCCAAGAATGGCATATATATTGTGGAGCTTCTAGTGAAGATCGGGAAAGCTGCATTAACATGATTGAGTTTCAAAACAATGATCGCTTATAAACCAGCTGTTAAACGCACACTTAAGATATAGTATAAACCCACAACAATTTTACAAAGACCTTAGCAAGAAAAAAAAAATAGTCAACTTTTGAAAGCTCTAAAAACTAGAAATAGGCATTTATAGCTATTCAAAGAAATCAAAATTGCAGCAAGCAAAAAATCTTAAGCTATCACATAGGAAAAACTTACTTCATCCTTCAATTTTCGGATGAAGGGAGGCAAGCCAATCTGCAAAGTTGAAAAAACAAAAACCTGGTGGGGAAAATCAAATTTTACATTATTAAAGAGGAAAACAAATCAAAAGTAAGAGAAAGACTCATTGACTCTTTGTTTTTGGAGAGGAGACATAAGATTTGGCTCCTTAGAAAGGATGCAGAAAAGATGGAGAAAACCGATGGAATCAAGAACCACGGTATAGGGGAAAAGGTGAAGAAAGCTAGAGTTATTTTTCTTCGTGCAATAAACCTATTAGTAGCTACTCCACCTATGGGTCTCCAAAGATTACGAAACTACTAACAGTCCCACGAGAAATTATCACATAAGTTCCAAAAATTTAGATAATAAAGGCAAACAAACATCAGAAGATAGTTCCATTCCTGAAATAGAGAAAATAATCCAAACAGGAAGAATAGATCTTACATAAGCATACATGGAAATTAATTAATAACCTTAGAACAATATCTAATCCCACATGAAACTACTCAGTTTCTCTGGTCAGGTTATGATATTATTAATATAAACCAAAGAAGTCAAATCTGAAACAAGGATTCTACCAGGCTACAGATTAAATGCATACCCAGAAGAAGCAAATCGATTCAAGGGACTCGTCGAGCATCAGATACATGAATCAAGAAAC
>JANIHZ010000006.1:56810792-56821573 GCA_027478365.1 Erythroxylum rufum | reverse complement strand
AAAACCACTTTTTATAGTTTCATAAATTTTGAAAACCGGAAGAAACCAAAACTGAAAATAGAAATTAAAAACTCAAATAAAAAGCTTTTTTTTCTAACTTTGAAAACAAAAACAAAAAACTAAAATCATAAATGGAAATAAACAGGCCCCTAAGTATCTCAAGTAATTTTCTAAACATGAGGGGTAACTTTTTGAACACATAATGCAAATATTTGAATAGTTTTGACTTACTACTTTAGTATCAATTACACCTAGTCTTATGTTTGTTACACAATTTCCTCAACTTCCATATAATATTCTACATAGTACAAGGGAAGACTTTCTCTAAGATCATACACATTGTATCCTATAAATATGAATTTAAGGCTATAAAAACAGCAAAATGTAGGGTCAAAGACAATATCCAATGAAGAAAAAGTGAAGAGAGGTTCATAGGGATGTGTTTCATGAACATACAATATCCAGACACCATATGTGCCAAGGTCGAACAGACAATAATACTACTGGAAAAACAATAAAAGGAAACGAGGAACCATCTCAAAATAGGAAAAAGTAAAACAATTGCAATGCTCCAATCCTATACCCTAAAATGGATGCGTTGCAGAACTTAAAAATTGTGCTAGTGTACAATGAGAATCTGACTTGGATATGAAGAAACTTTTAACACAGATAAATGTCATGTAACTAGATTAAGGATATTTCTGTGACCTACTGATGAATTAGCAGAGTTATTCTGCACAGTTCAGTATTGGTTTGATATGGGGCAAGCATAAGCCCAAAAATTCCAAAAGCTCCCCATAAAAGATGGAAAAGGATGAAAAGGCCAAATAGGAAAGATCCAAAGATGTAGCTTCAAATTGGACTTACCTCAACACAACATTTTCTATTCCCTTAGCTCTGCTCACTAAGTCTTCCATAATCTTTAAAAAGTACTCATCATGGATTCTGTCCAATGTTTTAACCTTCTCCCTGAGGCTGATAATAGGAAGAAAGGGGGAATATGAAAATAAAAAGGATACACAAAGATAGATGGGACTTTTTTCAATAAACAAAATAATATTGACCAATTCAGTGGCAACGCTTACAGATTTCCACTTTGCACTGGCAAAAGAGTATCAATTCTACTGCAGAGAGCACTGCAAGCATGTCCTAGTGTGGATCTGGCAACAACATTTGCAACACCGTCATACTGAGAAACAGCATCCGCAGAGAGAATTGATGTCAGTGGCGGGGGAAACAGCAGCTGCATTAGTTGTGTTGTCAGTATAAGCCTTCTTCTTGATCTAAGGACTGGAGATGCATCATTGAACATTTCAGTTTCATCTTCCACCTGCCATTAGAATTGAACTTGTTGGAGCTCCCACGCTAACTAAAAGTCAATATTTATTTGGAGTGAAATGAGGGAGCAGAGCAAATACTGATCATTCCAATCTCCATAATGCCCTTTCTTTCCTCACATCTTTTAAGAAAAGCAATCATAATAATAGCTGAGTAAAATTGATGAGACTTATCAAGGATTATTACCTTCTCAGTCAAGCGGTTTACTGCCAGGGCCCAATCCTTTTCTGCTGCACTGCAATAACAAATAAAACAGTGACATGTAAGAAAAGGAAAATATGACCCAACACTGCAATTATCGCAGAATTTACTTGACAACATAACAAGTAGCTTTGCATTATAGAATTCCAAGATACATATGCCAATCACCTGACATTCTGAAGCTTTTGGGGGCCCTCTGTCACTTCTTTGTACCAAGGAACAAGTTCAGAAGTAGCACTTTTACGCTTCTTTGGACTCATAACCAACATATCGGAATCAGCAGAATTGGACTGCAATATCTGAGGTGATGCAAAATTCTCAGCTGCCAGTGATTCAGGTCTTAAGCACTTTTTAAGAACTCTATAATCATCAACAGCAGCGTCCCCTTGCTCCGAAGAACTATGAACAACCAAGTTATTGGAAGGCTTACTAACAGTGAAAGGCAGTTCTGCAGTCTTCGTGGTGGCATTTTCCAGTGTATCATACACAGGCAACATCTGCCCATTTTTAAAGGTTCCATACTGATTAAACCAGGATGGAGCCATCTGGGGACTGACAGAAGAATTCTCACCTCTAAAAGAAGCTACAACATTACTATTAACAAAATTACGAGTACCATTCTGTCCAATTGCAGGGACATCTTGAGAGGATTCACTTTTATCTCGATTATCTGTTGGTTTTGGTGAGAAGCTTAGCATCTTAGGATCTCCAGATGCATTGGAAGTATGGTTTGTTGATGAATCCTTGACCATATTGTGGTTTCTATGAATTGTGGGTCCTCCTTGGGTAGCCACTACCTGTGCAACCACAGCACCATCAAGACCCTTAAACCTCTTCAAACTCCTACTACTAGAATCAACTTCTGAATCTTTCATGCTCTGATGTTGGTGCATGAGGGAGTAATTAAGATGCAAAGTATTACTGGGAATTAGAGATTGGCCAAAAGCTTCAATTTCTTTTTGAGTACTGACAGGTTTTGAAAGAGAGATGCCATCAAGATAATCTATAACAGCTTCTTTTCCATGTGAAGCACTCACTGTTTTCTGCACAGAGTCATTCCCAGTTGAAACTTGCTGTCTTGATTTTCCTTCTGATTGTTGCTCCTTCCCAACAAAAATATGTGAATTTGGAAACCCAACAGATTCAGGTGGACCATTCCCTCCTCTTTGTGCATTTTGATCTTCCAGCATCTGTGGAAAAGAGGGAGTCGTTTCCAAACTTTCATTTGGTTCAACATTGGACTTCAACATATTGGACCACACCCTGAAAGGCTGACTACCAAATGAACACTGCTGTGATGAAACACTGGTCAAAATAGTAGGAGACACTTTTCTAGGAGCACTGTCCTGTGACATACCAGAAATCTCGTACAGCTGCATAGGTGCGGCAGCTTCCAACACTGGAAATTGCTGGGCAGAACCACTTGCATGCTTTTGGTTATGCGGCCCCAGATACGGGACCTCAGTAATGTCAGTATGTGCTGTACTTCTGGATGCTCCTAATGATTCCAATGCTGGTTCACATGCTGGATCTCTCTCAAAGGACTTATCGATCTGTTTCACAAAATTATTAATAGGTAAATCAACGGACTGAGTGTATGTTGGGCGACCAGTTGTATCATTCATTTGCAGACTTTCATTGTGTCTTCTTGGGTAAGAAAAGCCAGGAGAAAAAGCAGCAGATATCTCTTCTTGGAGATGCTTACTATTTTTTCCAGTTGCAGTAAACATATTAGTCCTTACTTCTTGAGATGTTTCACTTGAAAGAGGTAAGGACTGAACAGAGGATGCAGAAGCCAGCCAGGCACAACTCTTCTCTCCTACTCTTGAACTCATGCTATTAGTTAGATTATGTTTCATCCCTGATGGACTCCCAGAAGAAAATATACGCTCTGGATGGGAGGGGCGCTGAGATGGTGGAGCCAATTGTAAACCAAATCCTTGAGAAGTAAAAGATTGATTTTTCTGGAGTGATCCATCAGATGTGTCAGCTTCAGGCATCTCAGAAGATTGAGTGTGATTGGAAGAGCTGGGGCCCATCACATTCCCAAGCTCCCTCACTTGATCCACTTTTTGAAGTAGCTCAAGCATGTTTTGACTGCAGTATACAGACCATTAAATTTCCACTACGTAAATTAAGAAAAGGTAAATAAGAAGAAAAAGAGCATTTGCAAGAGAAAAACAAAGGAACTTTTTGTTTATATATTTGTTTATATATCTGTTTACAAGATTGAAACACAAAATAGAGAGCAACAAAAGCACATTCATTACCAATATAAGAGAGCTAATTCAAGAACCAACGGTTTGATACAAAATATCCAACTACCTTGATGTTGCAGTCTTATTTGCTGCATTTTCTCCATGAAAACTAGTTGAATGTGCCTGCAATTATATTCAACACGAAACCATCAAAATCTTCTCAAACCTGCAGTATAATTAATACGAAAAACATAACAGACATGGTATAAGCTCATGAAGCAAGGCAACATTCAGCGTCTACAGTACCATTGAATTTCTAGCCATATGACTAGGAAGGGATGATTGCCCAATGTATCCCTGATGCACCGCCTGTGAATGCATAATACTTCTTGCTTCTTGAGAAGGGTCAATATCAACCTCCACATCACCCATGGGATGATATTGAAATTTACGAATTCCAGAAGGCTTCCGAGCAACATGAGTTGATGACTTCTGTTTACCCCTTGGTGAAGTACCTGAATCACTGACACTTAACCAAGAATTTTCTCTGGCACCAGCAGTTGAAGCCTGGTGGGAGATTTCTTTTGAGCTATTATCTTCATTTTCCCTTATATTCACATTCTGTATCTCATGAGCTTCAACTATCCCATTATCCAAATTATTTCCAGAAGAACGATGAGGTGGATGGGTCTTATCAATATGAGATTGAAATTTTGTTGGGATCTCATTTGTTGTAGCATTCACTGAAGAATCAAAATGCTTCCAGCCATCAATACTACTTCTGTTTGAAATCTTTTGGATGCTTTCCTGGTTGGGCTTCACAGTGTCTGAATTCGACACTGCAGCAACCTGGTTGTGGTTAGAATTTTCTATATTGACCTGTGGGCCTCCACCAAGAGCCCTTACCCCAAATACAGGACTCTTCTGCTCAGTCCCCTGAGAAATGTGTAATGAGCTTTCATTGTGGGCATTTTTTAAAGCAACACCTGAACTGAGTGACATTGAATCAACAAAGTTCCAGCTATTTGGTCTGCCCCTTTGATGGCTACCAATAGTATATGGCGGTATGCTGTGATTTGTCCATGAACTTGTATCTATACCTGATGAAGGAGAAACTTTTTCATATATATTATTGCCTCCATCAACTGCCTTCTGTACAAGGCTATGTTCTAACCATTTGGTTCCTTCCCCAGTTACCTGCGCACCAAATCTCTTAGAAGAGCTAAATTGCAACCTCTCACTCTGTTCAGGTGAAGTTTTGATCCCCGGTTGTAGAACTCTGTTAATTGAATCATCGGATGGAGATAACAGCCTAGAATTTTGCATAGAAACAGTCTGCATACTGTTGCTGGTCCATGGCAAAGACTGCTGCTTGCTATTGTCACTAGAAGTTGGCTGATTCTGAGCTGGACGTTGGTTATTTCGGAAAGTCAGACCACTCCACTCTTCTTGTAGCCCTACGTCACCGTGTGAAGTCTCTGCTACAGCAGATTGCATGAGAGCACTCCAACTCCCACTCTGCAGAGAAGGAAATGTGCCACAATAATCTGAACCATCAAAGATGTTCTTACCTCCTGAACCCAAATTAGCACCCTTGCCAAAGGCATCCAACAAATTGTCATCTGAACCAAACAAAATCTTTTCTTCAGTAGGATCCAAGGTAGGCACATTTTGTAAAGGACAAACATGCATCATGGCTTCCTCCTGTAATGTTCCCAATGGATGAACCACATCATGCCTATCACGAACTTGCTGCATAAATCCATTGCTTTGCCGTGGACTCAGTTGCTGCAAGTTTTCAAAATTAAATCCACTATTTACACCTTGAGCATCAGCATTCCTAATCAAGTTTTTAACCTGATATGCCTGTCCGGACAATGAACTCCCTTCCTGCATGTCAACTTGTTCGGGAAACCCAGAATAAGGATTAGCTGGAGATGAATTACTGCTGCCTGATATCTGCTGCATTGTGGTCTTCTCCATTTGCATGGTAGAATAATGACTTGGAGTGATTCCTGTTCCAGAGATAGGGACACCATAAAGAGACTGATCAACCTGCTGAGAAACCATACCCATCAATCGTGGTGTCTGGCCCTGTTCCAAGGGAAATAAATGTCCACTTGAGGATGCCTGTAAAACTGAAGGCACACCATGCTGATGCCAGTTTGGACTAGTTGCAACAAGCTCAGGCTGCCATGAAAAATTAGATGCAGCTTGAACCGGAATGCCATTGATCAAATACTGTGAATGATTGCTAGCTTCCTGTTGTGCAAAAGAAGAAACCTGATTTAGAGAATTAAGTTGTTTTGCTTCTTGTTGCTGCATTTGTTGCTTTTGGAGTTGCTGCCTCTGAATTTCTTGCATTTGCTTAATTAAATATTGTTGCTGTAACAGCTGCATGTCATTAATGCCTGACTGTTGCCTCGGCAAAGATTGCAGCATATCAGGATGGTGGTTATTCATCTGCTGTGGCCCTCCAAAAAAGTCGAAATTGACTGGAGATTCATGGGAATCCATCATTACTGAATTTTTTTGAAGAAGCTTAGAACCATTCCCTAGCTGTGAGTCAAGGACTGAAATTCCTCTTGAAGTTAGATTGTGCCGACCAGCTTCTGTATCCATTCCCAGAAAATTTGTTTCATTCTGCCTAGTTGCAAAAACCTGATGCCCATGCATATATCCATTCGGAGTTGTCAGTTGGTTTTGAGATTGACCTCTGCCAAACTCAGGCCTCAGGATAGCTTGTGAAAAGTTAATACCATGCTGCATGATTGATGACTGCCCACCATGTCCTCTTTCATGATCAGCTAATTTTGAAATAAAAGAATGCACTTAATAACAGAGATCTTATGATATCTCATGTGTAAACCTTAAATTAAGCATCCTTAGTCTCATAATTTAAACAAATGAAAGAAGCAAGGATAAAGTTCCTTTTGATAATATCAAAGAGGACACCAACTTCTAAAGATTTGCACAACTCATACCTGAAGGTTGTGTATTGTGATTCTTTATGTTTCCACCAAACTGTCTCTGATTTCCAGCCCACAGATTGTTACTTAGCCCAGGCCAGCTTGCGTCAACAACCAGTGGGTGATGCTGGCCCTGGGACAAATCCTCCTGGCCAAAGAAATTATGAATCCTATCGCCAACTTCGTTGCCAGGCATAGATTACCCACTCCACAAACTTTTCAGTGGCCTAAATTTTGTAACTGGGAATTCACCACCTAAAAGGAAAACAAATAATCCAAATTAACCTGTAGAACAATTTAATTAATGAAAATGAAACTGCATGGAATTCTTTTTAATAAGAATAATCTCCAAACCTGTTTTCTTTCATTTAAGAGACACCCCCTACTTGCTGTACTCAAAATCCCGCACTGCATAAAATAATTTAAAACATCAATAGAAGGTAGTGATATCACATTTACGAATGGAAAAATATTTGATCAGAAGCCAAAGAAAATATTATATAAGAGTTGTCATAGAAAAAAACATGACAGCATCTCACATAATGTTAATGCACCCATAAACTGGCACAGAGTTGATTCACGTATACACATTGAATGGCCACTAAAATTCTCTGTTGATGAGTTGTAAAAAGTTTTGCTTTTTCTTTTTTTAACAGATAAAAATCCCAGCAGACCATGGGCTACCTAATGAATCCCTCCTTTCTCTTAATATCCCCAGATCTAAGGGTCTTGAAGGATTTGCTCACAACTCTTACAGAGAAGAGAAAAACACAAACTCAACAACTAGGCCTGTCAACACCCAAATTGACTTCAATCACTTACAATGCGGACATTTAAAATTTGCACTGACAAGGAATACCAAATATTAAGTATTTTTCAAAATGAATAGTGTTTGATTTGAGGTCAAACTCAAGCATCATAAAGTGAACATAATGTAGATCAAACAGAAACTCCCCAATTGCAATCGGTAAAGACTGACACAATAGATTTCCCTCACATAGTCGATGGAACATATGCATTTTGTAGATCCAAACAGCAGCCTAATAAGAACTGGTTCAGGAAATAATAACTCACCTAAAAGCAACAAGAACAGGGGTGACTAATAGAAACAATATGTCACATTCTGACAATCATCCAAAATGCAGAATGGAACTACAGAATGAATAGCAATCTAACCACCAGTATATGACAATTGAGCAGCACTAACAGGTAGACAGAGAGACAGCAGTAGAAATGCGAAATCCAAACTACCCTCTGGTATTGCTAGCCATCTCCATTATGATAATATTTTCTGTTCACCCAAATATCACTAGAGCCATTGAATCATATTGCATCTTCTTTTGGACACTAAAAATGGAACTGATTATTTCATTTTCATGCGATTTCCCTTGCACAGAATCAACTGCCAATATTCAAAATAGCACAGAAGCCTACACACTCCCAACTTATTGAAAAAGAAAATAAAACAATCGCTTATTCGATTGTTCCACAAAATAGGACAAAATTCCAATATTCCCCAAATGAAAACTACAACTATCATTTAAACTAACTTACTAGCAAACTAACTAAACAATGTAACAGAGGTCCAACCACTAAGTTAATAAAGCATCACAAGATCCCAGCAAATGTTACTTTCAAACCCTGATGCTTAAGTTCTCAGAAAAAGATGTACATAAAAGAATTATATAGAAACAGAGCAAACTTGGCACAAACAAGTTCAATAGAGAGTTACTCTGGTGATGTTTATCATAATCATAACATTTCATCTACCGATGATAATTGGACAGGTCCACAAAACAAAAGATCTTCAAAATTCGGGTTGTTAACCACCATCAAATTGCACAGGATCATCCCAATGATGACTTCAAACATATTTATCACAATGATTCCTATGTTTAAAATTAGAATTTAATTTCATATTAGTTAGGGATAAAAAGTTATATGGGTCGTTTTTGTGACATCAATTTCAGCTTGTGACTATTTCTGTTATTTAAAGTTTTATTGGGATCTTTTGCAATTATTTATCTGTTGTTAGGTTTAACAATGACTAATAGCCCTTTATTGTTATTATTAGACACTTTTCATAATTGAAATCCTACTTTGCTTATATTTTCTCTCTCCCTCGCTCTCCCAGACATACATTTCTCTTTTGCTTTCTTTTCTTCTTCCTCTCTTTACACATCCCCTTCTCATCTTATGTTCTCTTTTCCTGGATCATACCACATCTTTATCCACATAAGACACAGAAATGCTCTCAACTATGTGGGCCAGGGTGGTATAGCCAACTAAGTTATGTCAAACTAAGAAAATGGTGCAGATCAAAAGAATACAACATTTACAGGGTATTGACTTTTTTCTTATAAATCGTGAAGCTAATAGCGCAGTTGATTGGTTAGCAAAGCAAGTCAGCAAGAAGATGTGCTTTGGTAATTGGGTCTTAGCACCTCCATCTTCTTTGGTTCGAATTTTGAGCCGAGATGGATTACCAGCACCTCCTTAGATGTTGTGAGTTGAAGTGATATGCTAGAGATGCTACAGTGATTAGTTCTCATATGTGTATTGCTTCTTTCTTTCTCTGATGTATTTTGTGAACTTCTTGTAATTGTTTCATATTAATGAAAATTCTTCTTTTTGGCCAAAAAAAAAAAAAGAATTGCATGTTCTCCTCTTCCCTTTCAACAAGCATGGCAAGATCTTTCAATTCCAAACAAATAAATTTCCCATGTCTGTTTGAGCAGCTAAGGCCAGAAAGGTAGGTGCAAGAATAGAGCCCCCAGACAATAATTCTACTTTCATGGAAACGTATATAGATCTCCTTTGAGTCCCTAACTTCCAATTCATAATTTGAAAGATTGACCACCACCTTCAACATCCAAGTATAGCCTACTATCATAGAATGAAATTATGAGAGACCTATTTATGAAACAAATAGACTAGCAATTGCACCATCAATTATTGGGCCAACACTCTACGAACCAAGGTACTAAATATTTATCCCTCAAGTTAGCTAGCCTACACATAATGTATATGCAGTTTAGTTTCATGAGGTAGAAAGCTATAACTAATACAAAATATGATGAATTTGACATATCATCCTGCTCAACACAAACATATAAGATAAAAAGGAGAAAGTGATAGACCTTCTACATATCTAAAACCACAGAAACACAATCTCTGCTTTTGCCTTCTCTTTTACGAGCAACCAGAGATAGCATAACATGCCAAATAGGAATGGGATCGAAAACATAGCAAATTGGGCAAGAGATCGAGAACATAACGCCGCATAATCACTTTCAATATGACTTCTTTAAATCCCAAACACAATCCAAAAACAAAAAAACAAACTGAAACAAAGCTGCCAACCTCTGAGGCACCAGAACAATGAAGAAGATTCCCACCCTAAATGCAATTTTAGGGTTTCAAGCAAATAGGAAACTGAGAGAAACAAAGTTTGGGGACTCGAAGCTTAGACGCCTCCAATTTGCGTTCTAAACACGATTCTCTGAGATTGTGAAATTCAAAGATGGAATTAGTGTTTGAATCGGGTAGACTTAGAGAGGCCAGCTTGAGAGATAAAAGCTATCGGAATGGAAATGCTGAGGGAAATTTTCAACGAACAGAGGATCAAAAACGAGGTTCGGATCCGAAGCTGAGGTTAAAAGACGAGGCTGGGTTAGGTTTGGGTCCGAAGCCGACCTTAAGGGAAAGCATGTTCTACAGCGACGAGTTTTGAAGGAGAAAAACAGAGGCCATGTGGAGCGGTTGTTGTGAGCAGCGAGGGAATTAGGTGACCTTTACACTGAAATCCTTAATTTCATATTGAACTCGCATCTGTCCAAGCTTGCCAGTTCCTTTCTTTTCATTTTCTTTCACTAGTCTGTTTTCTTCAACTTTTAACAATTTCTCTAGTGTTTCCAAGTCAAAGGTTCTGGTATTTTTATTTTGTCCGTAATTTTCAAATCTTGGCATCTCTTACAATGTTACGAATACCGTATCAGGTTCGATATCGGATTGAGTTCTAGAACAAAACGGTATCGGTATCGGTCGGTTCCAGGTACCGTTTCGAGAAATTTTT
>JANIHZ010000006.1:56424528-56442423 GCA_027478365.1 Erythroxylum rufum | reverse complement strand
AACTATTGTTAATGGTAATGATAATCATTCATTTTTTTAAACTAATTATCATAATTATAATGATAATATATATTATCATTTTTTAAGATATTCCTTGATATTTTTATTACCATTTTGCTAATCAACTACCCTTAAGATATTATATATTTCTCTTTAATATAACAATTAATTCCTCTGCATTATTATCCTCGAATATTGTGTAGTTATCCCATAATATACTCCCGTGGACTTGCCAACTAAAACGTCGGCGAATAAGAGAGGTTGCAGAGCTGACTAAAACAAAATTTTATATATTTCTCATTAATATAACATATTAATTCCTCCGCATTATTATCCTCGAACATTGTGTAGTTATCCATAATATACTCCCGCGGCCTTGCCAAGTAAAACGTCGGTGAAGAAGGAGAGAGGTTGCAGAGCTGACTTAAACAAAATTTCCAATGATATTAACACCGACAAAACGCTGTTTTAAGTTAATTTAGTGAAACTTCGTGCCGTTATGTTTTACCATTCACTGCGTTTGATATTCGTGCCCGTTGGAGGATGGCTCAGGGAATTCCTTAGGACTTCAAGTGCTTTTATATGTTGAAGGTTTCGAGAGATCAGATTTTTACGAAAACGTTTCATTTGAATTATTACGTATTAAGTATTAGTTATTATGTACAAAGTTTATTTAGTATGCAATATTCAATTATAAAAAAATAATTTAAAAACTATTTAACCTTTTAACATTTTTTATTTAGTACCTAATTTTATATTTTTTTTAATTTAGTAACTAACTCTTAGAAATTCGTACAACTCAAGTCAAAATGCTATTGTTATTAGTTGTTAATTGATGTAATTAATAGATGGATACTCACGTAGTATTTGTTGTACACGCTGCATCAACTAAAAACTAATAGAAATAATAATTTTTACTTAAGTTGTATAAATTTTAAAATGTATGTCACTAAATTGAAAGCTTTAAAATTTTAATTACTAAATAAAAAAATTTAAGAAGTAAAACAATTTAAAATTTGTTAGTTTTATAAGAATCTATTTAATACCTACACCACTACATATGAATTGACACCAAAAAAAAATTATTACGTCAAAAATAATATCTTGTGTAACAAAGATAATAGAATGTTTTGTTTGTTTTATTGGTCACGCAAAACTAGAGTACAAGATTTAAGAAAAATTAAGTTGGATTTTAAGATATTATTTATAGCTTAAAATCACTAAGCCCATTGGGTCCAAAGAGCAATGGAGTTAGCCTAGAAATAGGGGTCTGCTTAGTTGAAGAATTCTTCTGCAATGAAAAATTAGAAATGCTGAAAGGAATATGCTAAATTTGTGGAAGTGTAGGACATGAAATTTGAGAAAATGGTGGAAGGTAGTTAACAAAAATATGACTAAGTAGACTGGAAGTTAAGGAGTTACTTAAGCTGAATTATGGGATATGGAAGTCAAGGAGATGGTGACAGATAGTTAGTTAAAATGTAGAGAAGTGAATAATTATGCAAAAACTATTTAAGGATCAAAGGATTATAAATTCACCGAGTTATAGCAAAAATCGATTAAGGATGAAAGGAGTATAAATTTAGCAAGTTATGGAAAAAGCTACTTAAGGATAAGAGGACTATAAATTTACTAACACTTGGACAACATAGAACACATTCCTAGACCAATATAATTACAATACAACAAAATTCACTCCCTAAAGAAGTCAATCAACCTATTTCAACACACATTTTCTTATTTTTCAATTTTCTTTACTTCGTGAACTCACCATTGTTATATTGAATTCTTTCTTGTAGTTTGTGATTTCTTTTTAACAATTAATTACTTTATTCAATTTAGATTTCATTTCAAAATATCTTACCATTTTGGTAGCTTACAATTTTATTTTTAATATTTTTTGAAGCTCACTTATATTGTCGATAAAAAGTTAGGTATAAGTTTTGAAAAAAATCCTTCGTGGCATACTCGAATTCTAGATTGAATAATTGTTGAAAGCTTTTCGACTTGTCAACTACCAGTTGTTCAATTGTTTAGCCTCTAACGGTATTATCAGAGTAACTTCTCAACAACTGAGATGAATTAAGCATGAGTCCTAGCTCCCTGATGCTTACTACTATTTATAGAAAAAACAACATTGAAGTTTTTTAAATTTTTATTAAAATTAAATTCCTTGATTATAATTAAAATCAAACTTTAATTATAATTAATTTAATTTTAATAAAATCAAATATCTCATATTTGATCCCTAAAGTTTCTTAAACTTTATAATTAAGTACAACTTAATTAAAATAATTTTTCTTTCACAAATTGCTTTTTAATGTGTGACCTATTAGATTCCTAATATATTAACAATGGTTATAAATTATAATTCTAATTCATAATTATAATCCAATAAATTAAAACTTCTTTTAATTTATCTTTAATTCTCCAATTAAACAATCTATAATTATAGATCAAGATTGATGTCTATCAGCATGCTATGACTACCCAAATATTAAGAATGTCAAAGTGATTTGACTTAATCTGCCCATGCATCATTATGATGTATAATATAATCTTTTTGTCATCTAATGTTCTAATTGGATAGAGTAAAGATATAATATATACTCTTTTGTATCTAATCATTTTCATTCTTGCTAATTATTAATTGATTTATAATTGATATTTGAAAAATCTTTTTAAATGTCAATACACTCCGGTCAGAGAATTTCATAAATCACTACTACTCAAGAATAATAGAACATTCTCTCTAATTATGTTAGAGTGATGAATCCTTTATTGACTTACTCAACTATCTCCTTATTGTTCATATTGCTTCCAAGTACTACCGACTAAATTATCTTAGGACAATTCATAAGTAGTATTAAAATACAGTAATTCTCATACGAGATATCATGGTAATCTCAAGTCTAAGGATCAATTATACAATCATCATTATGAGAAAATTCACAGACGCATAAGTAATATTCCATTTGAGATTTTTATAGTCGAGTCAGTTTAGTGACTTATTCTCTAATAAGCACCCACATATTAGTTTAAGTATCTTAATACTTTAATTTATGGGAGCAATTACTTTCTTTATAAGAAAGAAACATAATGTGTGCTAGTTTTACTAGTTCAACAATATCTCGTCTTGATGAAACTACAACTAGGAACATTTAAGAACAATACGTAAATGTAAATTAAATCTCATAACTATGATCTCATCATAATTTCAATTACATGGTAATTATTCCGGGGATTTTACCTTTTGTATTAAAATATCAAATGTAATTAAATTAATACACAAAGATAAAGAATGTATTTTTATTAATTAAATAATAATGTAATACCACAAATTGAAACCAACCAATTAGCTGTAAGGCATAAAATAATAAAAGTTCCCTAAAACCATAGGAAATGAAGGCTTTGTATCCTAATTGGTAGAAAATCTTTATAAGGCAGCCTCATATTTAGCTAACATTCTTACAGGCAAGAATCCAAAATCACCGTAAAAAACGATGTTGTTTGCATAAATGAAATTCTAGAGTTAAAGTCTAGCATTGCCTCCATGTTGATTGCAAAATCAATTACTTGTTTTACGCTAGAAACTGCAAGTATAAGAGTCGTTACTTGTAATAAAAAGTAGATATCGTCTCACAGAGATTGTGCTTAGGCACCACTTAATTTAGGTTGTGCTTTGATTAAGACTTAAATTTGAATAATAAACTAAAAAGTAAACTAAATTAAACAAACGAGCAACAATCGAATAATGTAATAATGGAAATTCGTAAAGAGAATTAATCAAGTTATAGGAGAGGGATTTTACCTATCATCAATGCTAATCTAACCTTTTACGTGTTTATGGGGTGTCGGTTCTAGACGATCATAGGGTTGATTACTCTCTCTCGAGTTATAATCATTCCCTAAATTGTAAACCCTAATCAAATTATAGATTTGCAATATCTCAATTCACAAATTACCCACAATTTTAATTAGTTCTAAACCTCACTAATAAATAATTGGGTCTCATACAGGATCTCTCTCCATGAAATTACTGACAAGATTAATTAAGTGGTCAATTAGATTGCCTAACTCTCGTTAATCCAATCTAATCATTTTTATCCAATTCACTCTCTCTGTTTATTACCGAAATATGCAAATATATCAATCAATCACAACACCTAACTCAAGTAAACACAAATCAATTAGATTAACATTAAAAATAAGCAAAATCCCAAAGGTAAAGTTAGAACATCATGAACAACTCAAAATCCATATCCATACAACCCATTTCAATCTTAGACATTAAATGAATAAAAGGGTAAATGGGGAGGAAATGAAATGTAGGTTGGATGATTCGGGAGAGTAGTGGTGTAGGGAGATCACCTATTTTGGGAAGATTTGACGTCAGAACCCTCTTCTTCTTTTCTCTCACTTCTTTCTCTCTATCTCTTTTTGGTTTCCAAATGTAGGCAAAACATAGGTTCTCCTCTAGGGTTCCATCGTTATCCTTTTAAAGTCTTTTCCAATTAAGGTAACCTGTAGCACCCCACTCCCGCATGACCCGAACCTGACATCGATGGTGATATCCGAGTCCATGCTCCGCAAGGGTGGCGTGCTAGAGCAGTCATTCAGTCAGAAATCGGTATTTTTTTTAATCATAAAACACAATAAGCAGAAGTACTTAATCAAATAGGCCATAAGCCCTTTTCAATCATATAATGAAATTTACAAAATTCCTATCTGGCCATTTGGGCCCTTTGATAATTACATCTTTCTACTCTTCATTTTCAATAAAATCACATTTAATATTGTTTATACCCAAAAGTTGTCAATGAATGCATGTACCACTTTTTATACGAAAACATTCAGTATTTATGTGCATAGATGCTATCATGATGCATGAGCAAGAAAATGCATTGTCTTAATTCCTATTTGAGCTCACTTGCACTGAAAGTTCGGGTCCTAAACCTTAATATGGGGACGGGATGTTACATAACCCTAGTGTCTTTTTGGGGTCTAAAATGTCCAAAATGTTAAATGTCCCTCGAAAACTCAAATTTGAAGGTGACTCCGCGTCTGTTTGCGTGCAAGCCACGGTCTTGGCCCTTAGTGCACGATCATGGCCTAATTATCTGCTCTCTATCATGATTGTGGCAAATCCCTTAGAATCATGGAGTGGTATGTTTGTACTTCTATCATGATCGTGGCAGGTCCCCCACAATCATGGCCTTATGTTTTGGTTCGAGTCTCCTCCAAAATTCTTCCGAATGCTTTAAAACACTAACAAATTCATCACAACACCTTATATATATACAATTGAACCTCAAAAACATGTTCTCACCCAAAAAACACTTAAAACACAAATGTTTATGAACTAACACAATTGTTTAGCTAAACACACACTAAACAATCAACTTAACCACTAAACACATACAAATTACCTATAAAAATATAATGCAATCTATACCTATCAACATCCCCACACTTAAACTTTTGCTTGTCTTTAAGCAAAGATCAAATACAACTAATAAGATTCTATTACTTCATTTTCACAAAGATTAAAGCATGCATTCCCTCAAACTTTGGCCCACTTAAGTGTCAAGTTACTACACACATCATGACTAATTTTCATTGATGCAAAACCCATAAAACCATCACTCAAAGATAAGTATAAATTCAAAATGGACCTTCCTTACAAATTTCACTCATTTCGCTCAAGTGTTTGATGGTTTGTGTTTCGTTCAAACTTCTTATAGGAAACCACACTATCATAAGCTTGCTAATATACCAATTCTTCTCCACAATGATTATATGCTAAGATAGATCAAAAAGGCTTTGTTTTGGGTTATAATGTGGCTACGGTTAAGGTGGGTTAAACAGATTTTAGGGGTTTATCACAAACATTTATAAACTACTAAGTGTACCAAAGGATGAAAAAGATAAACTTCTAAGATATGTAAACTGATAAGACTACTTCTTTGCACTTATTGTGGCTACTACATGTTATTCCTTTTTATTTTCTTCTTTTTTTTGATTTTGTTCTTTTCTCTTTATTCTTTTTTCCTTTTCTCTTCTCTTTTCTTTTTTTCATAAAAAAGAAACAATGGATAGAAAACAACAACTATATGCAATGTGCTCTTAACTTGTGATTCCACACTAAAGTATCACTTAACACCCTATTAACTTGTAATTGGGTAAGCTAATGGGGTTTGTGGGTTTTAAAATTGGGTGATTTCAAGAAACAAATGGTTAAAGGCTCAATGGGGATAGTAAGGGATAATAAAAGGGTAGGCCATTTAAGCTAAAGGTTAAAACAAGAAGACCTTAATAATTTCTATCTAGCATACATCTAGTAGATTTAAACCGATTCAAAGCAAGTTCTGAAAGTAATTACCTAAGTAAGCAACACACAAACAAGGAAATGAAATGGCTATAGAATGGAGTCATAAAGGCTCAATTCCTCATATAGGCTCAAATGAAAATCCATTATGCTTTTATACATTACCTCAGTGTTCAAGTGTCAAGTTTTGAGTAAGCTTATGTGGCTAACTACTTTCATCACTCCATATGGTTTACTCTCCACTCAAGTAGCCTAATTTGAGTTCATGTATGCATTTAATCTCATTCCAACTAGCATGATAGAATCTCATGACAACACATCCATCACAAAGATTCAAATGTGATGAAAATGACACACCTAATAGTAACAACCTAACACGCATCCTAAATAACATGCAAAAATGCAAACATAAATGCAAAGAATACCTCCCCACACTTGAACAAAACATTGTCCTCAATGTGAAAAGGAGAACACCCAAAACCAACAAACAATACAATGAAAAACAAAACAAAAAAACATAAGAAGAAGAATAATAGAAGAGATTAAGGGCAAGATGGGCTCAAGCTGGTAGGGTCGGTGGAGGTGGCGTGTTTAGAAATGTGTATCTCAAGTGGGAAGGTAAGGGTTTTAGTTCTACAGTAGGAGGTTTTACAATGGAGGGTGGTGTAGGTGCATCCACTCTCTCTAACTTCTCTTGCTCACCCTCCTCACACAATTCCTTTTCAATCATCCATAATATCAATCTTTATATAAGCACTTCCATCCACTGGCTTCTTCAAAGATTTAGTCATATTGAATTCAACCTGCTGATCACCAATTCTCAAAACCAATTTTCCTTTATGCACATTAACTAATGACCTACTAGTATTCATAAAGGGCCTACCTAAAATCAATAGACAATTCCTATCTTCTTCAAAATCCAACATAACAAAATCAACATGAATTATAAATTTATCCACTTTCTCCAGAACGTCTTCTACTACCCCAAACGGCGTCTTGATGGATTGATTTGCAAGATAGATAAGCATGTACGTTGACTTGACATCTCCTAGCCCCAATTTCCTGAAAATAGACAAAGGTATCAAGTTAATACTTGCACCTAAATCATATAAGCATTTAGAAAATTCAAAATCACTAATAAAATATGGAATATTAAAACTCCCTGAATCTTGTAGTTTTGAAAGCATTGTACTTGTGATGATCGAACTGCAGTTCTCCGTCAAGGTCACAGTCTAATTGTCCTCCGAAGTGCGTTTTTGTGTTAATATATCCTTAAGAAACTTCGCATACTTGGGCATACATTCCAATGTTTCCACCAAAGATAAATTAATCTGAAGTTTCTTCAACTTCTCCAAGAATTTGGAGAATTGAGTATCAACTTGATGTTGACTCACCCTCTGCGGATATGGAATCTTAGGCTTGTAGGGTGGTGGTAGTACATATAGCTTCTCTTCTTCTTTGTCTTCTACCTTTTCCTTTTGTTGGATATCTTTTTGCATTCTTGGCTCCTCCAATTACTTGCCACTCCTAAGTGTGATCGACTTAAGTTGTTCCTTTGGATTGGCTCAGTGTTGTCCTACATTCCTAGAAGACAAAGCATTAGCAATTTAACCTACATGTACCTCCAAGTTGTGGATGGATGAAGCGTGGTTCTTCACAATCTGGTTAAACTTTGCCTCCATTCTTTTATGACTCTCTTATAGTCTTCTTTGACCTTCCTCTTAGCTTGAGAACTTTGAACCCAATATGTCCATTAACTTGTCTATTTTTTTCTCCAAAGACCCAAGACGGTCTTGCTAAAATCTGGGAGGTCCTTATGTTCTCACTTAGCCACCTGCATTGTTAGTACTCCACTAAAAATTTGGGTGATTTTTTCACCCAGGATTGTAAGTATTAGAGTATGGATCGTTACCTTGTTGTGGCTGACCCAAGTAATTTACTTATTCTGTATCACTCGTTCCCAGTAAGAAGCATTCAGTTGTGCTATGATTGTTCTTCCCACATAATTCACATTATAACTACATGGTTTTGACTGTGGATAAAGGAGCTCCTTGCATGTTGCTCAACTACTTGGTGAGGGCCACAATCTGAGCTTGCAAAGCTGTTGCCGAGTCAAGTGGAATCATTCCTTTTTGCTCCTTGGACCCTTGTCTACTCCTTTCATTTAACCATATACAACTATACTCGCCAACTCTTCCAAAAGATCATGAGTTCATTATCAAAGACCCTCCTACAGTTGCATCTATTGTTCCTTTTGTGCTCTGAGTTACACCATTGTAGAATGTCTGCAAAAGAAATTCCCTCAGAAAGTTATGGTGAGGGCAACTCCTTTGTAATTCCTTGAATCTCTCCCAAGCTTCATATAACGACTCCCCATCACTTTATTGAAAGTTGGTGATCTCTTTGATGATTCTTGTTATCTTCGTCAAAGGAAAGTACTTAGCCAAGAAAGCTTGGGCTAGTTGCTCCCATGTAGTGATTTGACTTGCAGTGAGTGAATTGTACCATGCCTTTGCCCGATCCCTCAAGATAAAAGAAAACAATCTTAATCTCACAGCATCATTAGACATCTTATTAAACTTGAAGGTATCACAAATCTCCAAGATATTTGCAAGATGGGTGTTGGGATCTTCATTGGACAACCCATAAAATTGCACACTATTCTAAAGTATATTGAGGAGTGACGGCTTAATCTCAAAATTGTTGGCCTGAATCACTGGCCTTGTAACTCCTTGAGGACTAAAACCTGGCCTCATAAAGTCTAGCAATGTCTTCTCAGCTCCTCCTTGCTCTCCTTCTTTTGCCATATTCCTTTGTATTTGTTCTTGGCATCTAGCTCTACTTAGCTCTCTTTCGTGCCTCGTAATATTTAAAAGCTCTTCTTCACTGAGCTCGTCAGACCTTCTCGTGCTCCTTGTGTTCATGCACCTGTAAAAAAAACGCAAGGAAAAGTATCAAACACTTTTAAAACAAAGTCACCTAAACTAAACAAGATGATAAGCAAAACAATCCCCGACAATGACGTCAAAAACTTTTTAATTGCAAAACCAATTACTTGTTTTACGTTAAAAAATGTAAGTATACGGGTTATCACTTGTAGTAAAAAGCAGATATAGTCCCACAGAGATTGTGCTTAGGCACCACTTAATTTATGTTGTGCTTTGTTTAAAACTTAAATTTGAATAATAAATTGAAAAGTAAACTAAATAAAATAAACTAGCAACAATCAAACAATGTAATAATGGAAATTCGTAAAGATAATTAATTAAGTTATGGGAGAGGGGATTTTACATATCATCAATGTTAATTAGCGTTTTATGTGTTTATGGAGTGTCGGTTCTAGACGATCGTAGGGTTGATTACTCTCTCTCGAGTTATAATCATTCCTTAAATTGTAAAACCTAATCAAATTATAGACTTACAATATCTCAAAATTGCCCACAATTCTAATTAGTTCTAAAGCTCACTAATAAACAATCGGGTCTTGGACAGGATCTCTGTCTATGAATTTATCGAATAGATTGATTAAGTGGTCAATTAGATCGCTTAACTCTCGTTAATCAAATCTAATCATTTTTATCCAATTCACCCTCTCGGTTTATTACCGAAATATCCAAATACATCAATCAATCATAACAACCAACTCAAGTAAACACAAATAAACTAGATTAACATTAAAGATAAGCAAAATCCCGAAGGTAAAGTTAGAACATCTTAAATATTCAAAATCTATATCCATACAACCCATCTAAATCTTACACATTAAATGAATAAAAAGGTAAATGGGGAGGAAATGAAACTCAGGTTGAATGATTTGGGAGAGTAGCGGAGTCGGGAGATCACCTATTCTGGGAAGCTTCGACGTCAGAACCCTCTTCTTCTTCCTCTTCTTCTTTTATCTCTCTCTTCTTTCTCTCTCTCTTTTTGGTTTCCAAATGTAGGCAGAATGTAGGCTCTCCTCTAGGGTTCCATCATTATCCTTTTATAGTCTTTTCCAATTAAGGTAACCCTAAAGTCTTTTTAGGGTCCGAAATGTCCTTCGAATACTCGAATCCGAAAGTTACTCTGCGTTTGTCTGCTCGCAGGCCACAATCTTGGCCCTTAGTGCATGATCGTGGCCTGATTATCTTCTCTCTCACGAATGTGGCAGATCCCCCACGATCGTGGCCCTATGCTTGAGCTTCTGTCACGATTGTGGCCCTATGTTGGTGCTTCTGTCATGATCGTGGCAAGTCCCCCACCATCTTGGCCTTGTGTTTTGGTTCAGATCTCCTCTAAAACTCTTCTGAATGTCCTGAAACACTAACAAATTCATCACAACATCTCATATATATATATAACTGAACCTCAAAAACATATTCTCACCTAAAAAACACTTAAAAAATAAATGTTTATGAACTAACACAATTCTTCAGCTAAACACACACAAAACAATCAACTTAACCGTTAAACACATATCAGATTACCTATAAAAATACAATGCAATCTACACCTATCACTCCACAACCTACATAATCATAATATTGATAGAGAAGGATGACAAATTATTTGTGACTCTAATAAAATTTTCTAGGAAGAATTCATTTACTCTAACAAAGCAAATCTATGAAGGACTCGGGGGGCACCTTACTCCTAATATAATAGAAGTCAGAGAATGCAGTTGCTTTTCAACTACTTCTTCTATAAATGAAAGATATATCTCTCAGTATAAAAAAGAGGATATTCCTATAGTGTTCCCTTTTTTTTTAATCTTGGTAATAGTTAATATGTAGTCGAGTCTCAAATTCCTAGCAAATAATGATTTGATAAGAAGGATAAGGCTAATAGTCCATAACATTGTTTGGGAGGTAATACTATAGTTGTAAACTATAATCCCATTATTCACCCACCATAAAATGGGGCTACAAGTTAATATGCAAGTAGTTAGAGAAGTGAATTGTACGAACCTAATTTAAGACAACTTAGCCATCCAAAATTCCACAAGCCTTTTTTGAAATAGATTGATCATGAGAATCCTTATCCTCATGGCTATAGAATTCTTGAATTCTATTTGTTTTTTGATGAGGATGGTTAATCCACTACTGATTAGATCATTAGATTCACCATGCAATGTGGAGAATTAGCCCATTAAGAAAATTTTAACTACTTTAAGATTAAGCTATTTCCAAATTCATTAACATGGACCGTCTTTTCTTAGAATGTTTTATTTCCTAAGAACTTTATTTTTCTAGGCTAAATTGGAAAGATTGTTTCATACTTAGATTTTTAGGATTGAGTTTGAAGTTAGTATAACTGAGTTGTCAAGGGTCAATTAGAAAAGTGATGATAATGTTTATTTGTTCATCTCTCATTTTAAGAAAATAAGAAGTTGATGTCATATTACAATTCTAGAAATTGAATATGTGAAACTAGCTCAAAGTGAGCAAATATTGAATTGCAAAAGAAATTCTAAGGCATAGAATTTTGTGATTTCCATAAATTGGTAGCAAAATCTTTGAATATGAAGAGCTCCTTAGGGAAAAAGGTCACTATAAGAAGAATTTACTTGGCACTAATACTATCGAGATGAATTCTTACAATTCAATAGTATTCGAACTCAAAATGCCTATACCTTGCGTTTTCCACTATTTGGAGCACGAATCCTTAGAATTTAAAAAGAAAATATAGGCTCCATCAACCTAAGTCCACTACACCTTTGGCACCTCGAAAATAGAGGGAATTTTTTTTATTATAAGAAAATTTATCACCTTACCTCAGAGCGTAGAATTCCTACTAAAGAGAAAATTCAAGGTAGAGACTATTACAAATATCACAATACTTGGATCCACTCGACAAATTCACATTAGGGATTTAAGATGTGATCTAATACCAAATCAATAAAGGAATTCTGATATTCAATGAGGCTGACTAGAATTTGTTGATAGATGAAGAACTGTTCTCACTAGTGGTAACCGTCAATGCCACTGAATTCAACATATGCCTATTGGTAGACATTAAAACGAAGATGAATTCACCCCCGTTTATAAGTAAAAATATGAAACTCGAATTCTGAGTTACCGGTGTTAATAAATTAGAATTATGTTACCAATATGAATGCCACCATCTTGACATTGGAAACAAATAAAAACCTCTAAAGAATTCGATACCTTTAACTCAAACTAAAAAAAGATGGTGTCAATGTTAGAGATCCATTGCTAAGAATGAGAAAGATAAGCCAACCTTGATGGAGGAGCCAACTTCAAGAAAGTCATCTCCTGTGAAACACATTTTCTTTTAAGGAAGTACTACATATCCTAATTTAAAAAAGGAGGAAGGGTAGAAGTCATCGGTAAAAGGCTAGGAAAAACAAAAGTGATCCTATATTTCATAGGAAGTCAACTCACTCTGAGAGCTAAGAAGAGGATTCCAATGAGTTCATTATGATTGGGAGCATTCCTATTCAAGTTCCATGTACTATTTCCTCCATAAAGGTCATTGCGTCATTTGGAAAATCTAGTACAAAGAGGGCATAAACCCCTTCTAAGAAAGGAGAATGTAGGGTGTCAGTATTGACAATAGGACTAGGAATTCCTAAGAAGACGATATTAGAAAATTTAGTTAAGGTTATGAAACAACATATAAGGCCTTTATATATTAAGTTCTATACCAACGAAAGATTGATTTCAAGAGTTTTAGTGGATAATAGGTTGGTAATAAATATTATGCCAATTAAAATGAAGATAGCTTTAGGAAAAGACGATGCTGACTTCATCCTAATTGCAATATATATTGTTGCATTCAATGGTGAAATTACTGAGGCATAAGGAATTCTTCCTATAAATATTATAGTTAGAGGGAAGACTTTGTTAATTACATTCTTTGTTGTTGACACCCATGCTAGCTACCAAGTCTTAATAGGATGAGATTGGATATACTCCAATTACTACATTATGTCATCTCCATCATTTTTTACCTTTATAGAAAGGAGATAAAGTAGAAATCATCTGGATTGATTTGTAACCATTTTTTATTAAATTTTATGTGACGGAGGCAAAATTTTACTAGGATCATATAAAGTATGTGCAAATTCGTAAGTCATTTTAGTGTAAGGAATGGAAAGAAAATATGAAGATAGAGGCTCAAGAATTATTAAAAACAACTACCATCATGTTTATTCCTAGGCTGAAGAAGGTTCCTATTATAAAGGAACTTGGTGAGTGAAGTCTCACGAAAAGAAAGGGCGATAGTTACAACTATAAATATCAAATATCAGAAGCAACAAATCATGGAGAATTCAGAAGAAATAAATGGATGTGATAATGCATAACTGATTTTGAAGAAGAGGAGGAACTATAAATGATTGGTGATGGTGTCTAAGAGTTGAAATCCACACATGAGAAGTTTAATGATTGTGAGAGTTAGAACCAAGAATCATTAGAAGAGGTGAATTTGGGAAATTAAGGAGAGTTCCATAGAGTCTTTGTTAATAAAGACTTGGACTCAAATAAAGTTAGAATTAGTAGAAATCTTAAAAGAATTAAAAAGACAAAGTTGTTTGGGACTCTACTGAGATGTGAAGATTAAGTAAAACATTGTTGGACACAGAATTTCGATAAAACCAAAATTCCACCCTCATCTTTAACCTCCTAGTTAAAGGTTAGAAAAGGTTAATTTGAAGGTCAAAGAAGAAATTAAAAAAATTATGTAAGGCTAGTTTTATTAAACTAGCAAGATATAACAAGTGCTTGGTTAACTTCATAATCAAGAAGAATGGAAATAATAAGAATTTGTATAGACTTCAAAATTTTAAATCCAACCACCCCTAAATATGTATATATGATTCCAATTGTTGATTCTTTAATAGATGTGACAACTTGACATCCTTTGTTCTCCTTTATGGACTTTTTTTTGGTTATTACTAAGTTTTTATAAAAACAACTTTTAGATGTATAGGATTAATTGGGACATTTGAGTGGGTTATAATGCCTTTCAATCTAAAAAATGTAGGAGCCACTTATAAGAGGCCTATGAATGTCATTTTTCATAATTTGATAGGCCTACATGGACATTGACATAGATGATAGTGTCGTGAAGTCAAAGAAGAGTACATATCATACTCTTGATTTATGAGAAGCTTTTTATAGGATAATAATGCACAAAATGAAGTTGGAGTCAAGGAACTTCCTGAGATTTTTAGTTCACAATAGGGGAATTGAATTGGATAAGAATAAAGAAAAAGTTATTCTTGAAGTAAACAAACTTAGAATAAGAAGGAGCTTCAAAGGTTTTCAGGCCAAGTGAACTACGTGAGAACATTTATTGCTAATCTAGTAGGAAAAGAAAAGAATTTTCAAACTTATTAAGGTTGAACAATTTTAAAGAATCTTGATAGGAGGGAAGTCGTTAACGACCTTCGATATTATCAAGAAATACTTAACCAAACCTCCAATATTGAGGTACACGAAAAAAGGAATTTTATTAAAGTTGCATATTTCAGCTACGAAAGAATTTATTAGATGTCTATTGGCCCAGAGTAATTAGGTTGGTCATGAACAAGCTATTTGTTATCTAAATAGAATTTTAACACCAACAGAAAAGAAGTATTCACCTATTAATAAGTTGTGCTTAGCATTGTATTTCCCATGTTCAAAATTAAGGCATTACTTGTTGCAAAAATAAAGTCTATGTGGTTTCATGGTCTAATTTAATGAAATATATATTTAATAATCCAGTCTACTCAGGAAATAATAAAAAATTACTTATAACTTTTATAGACTTCAACTTGACATATTATCCTTGAAAATCTATAAAAGGTCAGACACCAGCCGACTTCTTAGCAAGCTATGACTCAATTAAAGTACAAAAGGATAAGGGAATTTTATTTCTCAATTATGAGAAGAAACTATAGGAATTGAAATTTGATTAGTCTAGTATAGAGAAGTTAACTTGTGTTAAAGTATTCATAATTGCACCAAATGGGACCAAAACTCTTCTCTCGCTTAAAATGGACTTTCCATGTACCAATAATCAAGCAAAATATGAAGGCTTAATAATTATAATATAATTTCTAGTTAATCATGGAGCTAAGGAAGTTTTAATAAAAGGAGATTCATAACTAACGTTATAACAAGAAGCAAGAGAATGTAAGTGCATGAATTTAACTTTATCACCCTATTATACCGTTACTGTCCAATTGCTAAAATTCTTTGATGATATAAAATTTCAATATATTTTGTAAGGTGAAAATTGGGAGGCAAATGAACTTTCATAAATAACATCTAGGTTTAAAATGTCTAAAGACTTAGTCTATAAGTGTATTATGATATAACAAAGGTTCTACCTATCCACTTATAAGATGGTATCTTAACTAGAAGTTTTTAATATTGACAAAGAAGTCACCTACTAATTCCACAATTTTATGAAAGAGTATATAGAGCACAGTAGTCTTGAATAAAGATGAGATGGCCTATACATCACATGGATATTATTGGTTAACCATCTCGAAAGACTGTATATCATATGCCAGAGGTTGTAAACAATATCAAAAGTATAAGAGAATTTAGAGAATTCCTGCATTTGATTTACGTTATATAATTGAACTATGTCCATTTAGAGGATGGGCAATTGATCTTATTGGGAAGATATATCCACCATCCTTAAAAGGTCATATTTTTATTTTGTTAACTACAAGCTACTTTACTAAATAAGTGGTAATGCAATCTTTGGAGAAAGTTGATCAAACAAATATAATCAAATTCATCAACGAAAAATTATTCATTAATTTGGCACTCATCTATCGATAACAAGTGATCAAGGAACCATGTTTATGAGTCAGGAAATAAGAGATTTTTGCTGAAGATTATAGGATAACATTGTTTACTTCGACTCCATATTATGCTCTGGTTAATGTTTTAGCCGAAGCATCTAACAAAATAATTACTGAGATTTTGGAGAAAATGTTAGATGAGAATTAACAAAATTTTGTCTGAAACTTTATAGGCATATCGCACTTCTAACTGTACTGCTATAAGAATTAGGCCATTTGTCTTAACATATGGACACGATGCTATTCTTCTTATGGAAGTAGTGGTCCCATCCTTAAGAGTAGTTAAACAAAATTCTTTAGAGACTTCTGAGATTTTAGAAGCGATGTTAATGGAATCAAAAGATTTAGATTAAGTGCGATTTTAGGCTTTAAATAATATAATTATTCAAAAGGAAAAGATGGCAAAAGTCTATACTAAAAGATTTCATAGGCCAGAATTCCAAGAAGTGGATCTAGTCTGGAAGTTGATCCTATTACTTGGGATAGAAGACAAAGAATAGGGGAAATGATCCCTAAATTTAGAAGGTCCATTTAAATTTTACGTAGTTTTAACTAGAAATGTTTATTAGTTATCTAGTTTAGAAGGTGAACCTCATAGGCATTTTATTGATGGGAAGTATCTAAAACCTTATGTACCAAACCTTTTTGAAAAGTGTGGGGATTAAGGAATGAGAGTGAATTCTTGAAATAAAATAACATTAGATTAACATCCAAAAATAAAAGTCTAAATTCCCACTCAAAACTAGCCAAAAATTGGCAAAGTAGGGAAGTTCACAACTAGTCCAAAGTCAAAGGACCGATTTCACCCTATTGATTAATACATGAAATTTGTTCCTCCTTTTCTTGTTGGATTTGTTGCTTTCAAAAGTTGACTTTAACTTTTTGCAGCATTAACGACTTCTTTAACTCTGCAGCCATATGTTTGACTTTATGAAATTCCTAATTGAGCTTTTGTTTATCTTGTTTGAAGGCTTCTTATTTTTCTCTAATCTGCTTGATAGCCTACTCATGCTCAGTATCTACACTTTCTAAGGAATCAAATTCATTCTTTAGCTCTTGAATTTTTGACATAAATTCTTTCCTTTAGTTTCCTCTACATCATAGTCCATTTTACATTGATATGATAGGTTTAACCTTTTTAGTACATAATGTGACCATGGCAAGATTTTTTAAAGGAAGCAAATACTTTTTTAGATTTATTAAGAATTACCCTAATAATAGATGACTGATTCGTAGACCTAACATGTGACAACATACTCAGAAAAGAATTACGTCTAATTTCAGTTAAGAACTACAACTTGTATGATATAGTGAGTCTCAAAAAATCTTTTACTTTTGACAGTTCTTCAGAGTTGATTGTGTTAAGTCAAATGACTTTACGAGATTAATAAGTTTTGACGATAAAACAAAAACAGATAAATGAAAAGCAGATGAAAGCTATCTAATGAAAAATCAGACGGAAGGACACGAAAGTCAAAAAGCAGACGGAAGCTAAGCAAAGAAAAAGCAGACGGAAGCTAAGCAAAGAAAAAGCAGACGAAGAAAAAAACAGACGGAAGCTAAGAAAAGAAAAATCAAACGGAAGCTAAGCAAAGAAAAAGCAGACGGAAGCAAAAAGCAGACGGAAGCAAAAAACAGACGAAGCAAAAAAATAGACGGAAGCAAAAAACAGACGAAGCAAAAAGCAGACGGAAGCATCAGCTTGAGTTAGTTACAGAGCTCAACTGACTAACCGTTTCTTTAAAGAATCAAGAAGCAGTTA
>JANIHZ010000006.1:56391576-56404910 GCA_027478365.1 Erythroxylum rufum | reverse complement strand
TTCCACTTAAGCCTAAAAATCCTAAAACTTAAGTGGTCTTCCTATAATGCCCTTATACATTTTACAACATTAACACCCAATTCATACAATAAATCATTTTAACAAAAATATGTCAATTCCTCCAAAATACAGAATCTTACCAAGACCTCAAAACAATTTAATCATGCTTAATAAAATAAATAAACAGGTTTGGGGTCCAACACATCTCCTTATGTTTCTTTATAGAAACCACAAGAAAAGGAGCCTAAAGTGAAGAACTTACCAGAAGCTACCGTTTTACAAAAAGGAAGGAATTCTAATTTGAGTTTCGACTAAGTAGCTTAGCTAGTTTTTTTAAAATGAAAACGAGTAGCTAAAGCAACAAGGGAGGCACTAATTAAAAAATGTGTTTGTATATTATAAACAAATAACTATTCCGTTGGCCTTCGGGCTATGAATAGAGCCAGTAGCCAGTTCAGAACGTGATGTAGCAGAGTAACCGAATTGACATACATCACAAATGCATGTCTTCGTGTCAAAATGCTATAATGGCGTTCCAACCAAGCAACTTAATAAAAATATAACTTAGTCAAATAACCATATCAACATTCATCACCAATGTTTGCCTCTGTGTAAAAAGACTAGGTCCATGTCCACAAAAAGTAATTAAAAAATAATAATAATTTTGTGTTTTTTAATAAAAATCTACCGACTTATAAATAGCTTAACTTTTCATGAAAACGTACTTAGGATTAGTTACAAAGTTTGAATGACCAAATAATTATTAATGTGTGTGTACAATTGAAAGGGGTGAATAAACTTAACATTTAAGTTTTGATTAATATTTATATTTAGTCCAAAGCTCCTAGATGCGGACTTTGCATGTTAATGATTTGGAACAACTTGAATGACTGTGTTTAAAGTTAAATTTATTTCATAAAGTTGAAGTCATTGTCTCATTGTTGCATTGTGTGTTTTGTGATTTTGTGTTGTTTTTTGTTTTGTTTGCTTTAGGACAAACAAACGTTTAAATGTGGGGATGTTGATAAGTGTAAATTGCTTCATGTTTTAAGGCATAGTTTGATATGTGTTTAGCTGTTAAGTCAACATTTAGTATGTGTTTAGGTAAAATTCTATTAGTTTGTGATTTATTTATGTTTAAGTGTTTTAGGGTTAGTATAAGCTTTTGAGCTTAAATATTATGTTTTTAAGATACCTTAACGTGTTTGTTGGTGTTTTAGGGTTAACTTCGAAAAATGGAGGAGTTTAAGAGACATTCGAACTGAAACAACGGGTTATGATCGTGACAGAAACTCAAGGAACGGCCTACGATCGTGGCCTGTTTGCCACGATCGTGACAGAAGGCTCAGATGTGAGCCACAATTGTGGCCTGCATTGGATAGACACGCAAGCACTCTATTTTAAGGGATTCGGAAAAATCTTAGGATTACCCAAAATACAAAGGAGTATAAAAAGAACATAAAGAGGCAGAGAAAGAGAACTTTTTGCATTAGCCACCTTAAGAAACCCTAGAGAGAGATCGTCGAGAGATAAAGGAAGAGAGAAGAGGAGAAGAAGCTAACTCGAAGTACTTCCTAGATCAGGAGGTTTCTCGACGTCATTGCCTCTTGTCATCCATGTTAGATTGTATTTCCTATTCTTTTCAGTTTATTAATGTTAGATTTGGATTGAACAATTGATGATAGGATCTAGAATGTCGAGGATGTTCTAAACTCACCATTGAAATTTTATTCTTAAATTAATAAGAATCTGATTGTTTATGTGTTTATTGGTTATTGTTGTGTTATGATTATGCTATTGCATAATTCGATAATAAATTGAGAGGGTTAATTGAATGAAAAATGATTAAATTTGACTAATGAGAGTTAGGTGATTTAATAGAAACTAAAATTAAATCATATCGATAATTTGTGTGAAGGGAGATCTTGTATAGGTTTCCTATAGTTTATTAGAGAACTTCAGAACTAATTAGGGTTTTGGATAGGTTGTGAATTGATATATTGGAACCTCTATAATCTAATTAGGGTTTATGATTTAGGGTTAAATGGTTATAACTCGAGAGATAGTAATCCACCCTTTCTCTCAATTAGTAATTTTCTTCAGTTGATTCTTGGGTGTGTTGCAAATTGCTTAATAATTAGTATTTTCAGGTTTGATTCTTAATTGATTGATTGAATTAAATTCTCATATTAGTTTCATTGCATCTTGAATTTTTGTTATTTATTTTTAGCCTTAGATTTTATGATTAGATTAGTTCCCTCCTCGTGGGATCAATACCTTTGGTACTACGCTAATGAACTGTACGCTTACAGATTATCAAAGGTTAATAATTAAAACTTATACACAACCCCCCAATTTAAATTAAAACATTTTTATACTATTGTTGAAATAGAAACATACAAAAATTTTAAGTATATTAGAGTTGAAAATTGAGGAGAGTACAAAAGTGCATTTAAATACTACTGTAGAGATCATATAATCAAATTGAAGAAAATAGTCGTTAAGTAACCTTAACTCAATAGAGTTTAAAAAATGAATCATACCACCATTAAATGAATTTTATGTATATTTGCAAATGTAACACTACTAATCTCTTTCTTCATAGTAATGATAAGAATGCAATAGATCTATTCAACCTTTATTCTTCATTCCATATGAGTCTAAGGAGGCAAATGTGTCTCATAAGATCTTATGAGAATACATGGTTATAGAGCATTCATACATATTCTTAGAAATGATAGATTCAAACTTGACGGTAAATCTAAATTATGCATCTTTTTAGGTTATACTAATGATTAATTTGGATAGAAATTACAAGATTTGGATCAGGACAAGATTTTTAGAATTTAAGATTTTGCTTACTTGAAAGAATATGCAATTGAACATTTTAAGAGAAATAATAAGCTATTAAAAGTTGGGAGCTATACTGATGTAAGTTTAATTCCTAAAAAACCTAATGAAGAGGAAGCCATACCACATGATAACTTAGAAGCAAAAGAGATTCCAGAAGTTAATTAAGATGCAATTGAAAAATAAATGGAAATAATTTAAACCAGACTACCATATAAATGCTTGTTATGGTGATCTAATAAAGAAAAATGATCTTCTTAGAGGTACTTTCCACATAAGTATGTGATGATTATTGATGGAGAAGAACCAAAAATCTTAAAGGAGGGCATGTATCATGATCAGAAAAATAAATAGTTTAAAGGAATGTAAAAGGAGATGAAGTTGCTATATAAAAACCTCACATTCGAGTTAGTGCAGCCACCTAAATATAAAAGAACTTTAAATAATAAGTATATTTTTTAGTTAAGAGATGAAGAGAATTTTAAGCTCATGTATAAATTAAAGCTGGTTGTAAAAGGATTCAGTTAATATAAGGGAGTTGATTTTGAACAAGTGTTCTCATATTAATATGGAATTGTCTTTAATTAGAGTTCCACTCAATCTAATAGGTAGTCTAAACTTAGAATTTCATCAACTAGATATGAAGACTACTTTCTTATATAGTGATTTGGAGGAGATATTGAACAATAACTAAAATTGAAAATAATGAAAAACTATATATTTTTTTACATATTAAACGAGTTCAATTATTTCAATTATAGATTTTAATTCATTATTTTAAATTTTTTGAATCACTAGTAAAAAGGGATTTTAGTAATGAAAAAGCTCTCAATGTTATCCGAACATTTCAAATTCAATTCTAAATTATAATCAATTCGAAATTAAAATAAATTGAGCGGAATAATAAAAAGGGTTTTAAACTCAAAATATATGAGCATATGGTATCTGAGTTATAAAAAAATCATGTATAGTTTGAAGCAAAAACAAAGACAATGATATAAAAATTTTGAATTATGATTAGGAATAACATTGGTTTGGGCTCTAAGCCAAAAAGTTTTGGGAGGACTTGGGCTTGACCTGAGGTTCAAATTGGTTTGGGACTTATTGCTCAAGCTTAAGCCTAATCGAACTTTGGGTGACCAAAAGCTTGATCGAGATTTTATTTTTACATTGAACCTTATTATTATGTTTAAAAAAATGATATTGTTTCGCTTATTAGAAAACAATATAATTTGAAATTAACATTAAGATGTTTAGGCTTTGGATCAAGTTAAGTCATATAGTTCAAGTTTAAGCTTAACCCAAAGCTCAAAAATTAAGGAAAAAAACCTCGAATTCATCCAAAAACTCAATCAAGTTAGGCTAAATTTATTGACTTCAATTTGGTCTTGATTGATTGGGGCCAAGCTAAATTGTCAACTAATATTTGATAGATCTTGGGTAAAATTGAGCCACTTTAGATCACTATGAATTATTGAGAAATTCTCATAAAGAATTTATTAGTCTTTCTTTAGGTAGGTGACATGGCAATCATTAACTATAATTTTAAGAAAAATAAAAAGTCTCAAAGTATAATTGAGCAACTCCTTTGCTATGGAAGATTTGAGTTTAGCGAAGAGGATTTTTAGTATGATAATTATTCGTAGTGGAAGAAATAGAAATATTTGATCATTTCATTAGAAATATATTAAAAAGGTGTTGGTTTAGTTCAACATGGGAATAATTAACATGTTTGTGCTCCACTTGTTGATCATTTTAAATTTAGATCTAAACAATGTCATACAAATGAAAAAGAAAAAAAGAGATGAGGAAGATTCTGAAGTCATCAATTGTTGGATACTTGATGTATGTTATGATGTGCAAAAAAGCATATATTACGCACACAATTGCCATTATTAGTCAGTTCCTCTCAAGGGTACTTCTAAATTTTCTATATTTTGATAACATTGCACGTGTGTTAGATGGATATATAAATTCAAATATGGCTAAAGATGTAGACTACTAATTTTACATCCGAGTACCTAATGACATTTTCAATATGAGTTATTCCTTGGCAATTAAGACTGTAGAAATGTGTAGCATTTTTTACCATTGAGACAAAGTAAATTGTAGTAATATAAGCAAGTGAAGAATTCTTGCGGATGAAAAAATTCTTTTAAGAATTAGGCTAAGATCAAGAAAAGTATGTCTAGTACTATAATAGTCAAAGTGACTTTCACCTTAGTGAGAATCCAATACTCCACTCGAGGTCAACGCATATCATATACGTTATGATTGGATTTTAGATATCCTTAATAAACTACTGCAACTTGAAAAAAAAATCACATTAATGATAATAAAGTTGATATGATAACAACATTTATAGGTATGTGGCTTGTATGGGTATTCTTCCCCGGTAGGTATCAAGGAGAGACTTTTTGTATTATAAAAACACTAAAATCATGTGAAATAGTGGAATGAAGAAAATTAAAACGTAGGATGATGTTGTGAGAAAGTACTAATGATGGTATATAATCAGAGGTAAGTGAGTATGTACCAAAAACAAGAGAGAAATAAGAGTGAGTGTGTATACAAATGTTAAAAATAAACCTTATATAGGTGGAAAATTTAATGGATATTTAACTTTGTTAGCTATTTATCACATCATTGATGATGTGGAAAAAAATTATTATATGTTAAATTTATTTTGGGTCTAAAGTACCATATATAGGCCAACTAACTATTTAGGATTCAATCTTGTTTAAAAATAGAAATATAATAATTAATTCAATTTAATTTATCCTTAATTAAAATTAAGTAAAGTAATAAAATAATTTAACCTAACTTTAACTAAATGCTTAATTTTACAAACTCCTAATTTCACCCATTGTTAACCTTAAAATTACCAATATTCCCCTCCTTCTTCATCAACCTTTCCTCACTGCTGTCTTATTACAACAATTATCAAATACAAAGAGGAGCTAAAAATTGCAAGGGAAAGAATACAATTGTTAGAAAATTAGGTTGCTAGATAAAATGTTGAACTTTAGAAATATAAATCACCTACATCTACTAATTACTTGCAGTCTGAGATACAATATCAAAAGTTAGAAGCGTCGAGATGAAGGAGAATGATGCAATATTTAAGATAGATAACACATCCCAACTAAGTGATAGGAGTTACAGCCAAGGTTTTGAAAAGATGTAGCCTAATGGAAAAGTTTTGGCAAAAGAACCCAACATTACAAAGAGTCTTTAAAGTGCAGAGAAAGAAATTTTTGCTTCAGTACATTAACTTGATAACAACAATCCCTCTGAAAAGATCAGTATTTTGCATGATCAATTTGTTTTAGCACATAAAGATATCAACATATGGAAAGTCAAGGTCAATTCAGAAAAGAGGGAGGTCTCTAAATTCTAAGAAATAATTCTTAGATTGAAAACTAGTTTATCAGACCGAAATCATAAGAAAAGAGACTTGAAAATAATAGTCTTTGATGTTGAACAAAAGATTTTTTTTTAAAAAGAAGGCAGAATTTAAAGTTACAATACCTAGATAGTTGGAATGAAGAGGAAAGTTACATCAGTAGTTATGGAGCTGGTTCTGTATCGCTTACCCACAATTAGTTAACCACTAGTTATGGGCCTGGTCCTACATCGTTTACCTGCAACTAATTAACCACTAGTTACAGAGGTGGTTCTACATCACTTATCCATACTAGGTTAATTGTTATACACCGATATAATAACATGTATAAAACTTATCGGTATACTATAGGCTAGAAATTATTTCCTTTTTATCAACCAATAACATCATCTCAATGTAAAATCAAATCATATAAGATTTAACTTTCAAACTTCAATTCATATATTGATAAAACATAAACTTATACAAGCAATATTCACATAAAACTCATAATCAATATTCAATTCACGATAGAATAGAAATCATTCATAAAATCAATTTAAAGAACACTCACTATTTTGCAAACTTATCGCCAAGAACACTCAAGCATTCAATGCCTCTCTTTTTCCTACACAAAACACATTTTGCTTAGGCATTTATTTCCAAATTTGAAAATAAGACATTAAAACTATAATTTCGGTTTAACTGAATTTGAGATTAGTATTTAATTACGTAACACGTACACTAATTATATTTTTGCTTACTTCCGTAAGCTAACCTATTGTTCTCTGTTTCCAAATATAGCTTCGAAAGTCACTTAAATACCATATTTTATCCATTTTAACGTACAGTTTCTTCAAAACACTATCTCACTCAATTTAATTCACCATATCACTATCATGCATGACGAGCCACGGTTATGACCCCTGTCTAGAATTCATACCTCCATTTTTTTCCTAAATTTTCACATAGTATATGTTAACATTAGGTTTTGAGGTCTTCTAGACATTTGTTCCCCAATCTCTCTAGTTTCCATATCATCAAAAATTAGGCCATTTAAAGTTCTAAATCAAGAAACATGCACCAAACAACACAAGTTGATCCAACATAGGGAAACATTAGATCACCATTTTCAATCTTAAATTCCAACATGATTCAACCAGAATTAGTTCAGGGTCTCTTCTAGGAATTTTTTAGTACTATGTCTTATGTTTCATTTTCAGTTGTAACCATCTAATTTGGAGGTCTATAAGCTGATTTATGGCCAAAATAATGGGACTGGTTCAAACAAACTTAAGACAGAATTCTACTACTACATATTACTCTCTTGTCATATTCAATCAATTCCATGCAAAGAAACACCAAAATAACACTAAGGCACCATTGATATTAAACACATCCATCCTATACTAAAAATCCACAAAAATTAGGAATTTAAGCTAGGAAAACTTACCACTTTTTTCCTCCAATCTAATGAGTATTTGCTAAATAACGTTACTTGATCAAGATCTCAATCAAGATCTCTTCAAATCTCTATCAAAACTCATCAACAATGAAAGCCCTCTTTTTCCTCTCTCCTTGGCTGACCTTCACACTTACTTCTCTTCTTTTCACTTTTGTTTTTGGTATCTCACGTTTACTCCTCTTAACACCCATTCCACCAACACCATGTAAAATGACCAAATTACACTTTCATGAATACCAAAAGGACCAAATTACCCTTTAATGCATACAAAAGACCAAATTGTCCTTTAATGCATTTAATTCACCAATTAACCGAATTAAATCCTAAAAATATTCCACAACTGTCTTATCATCAAATTGACCATAAAATACTTGAATTAGGGTCACTACTTATTGAGTGGATGCTTTAAAATTTATTGAATGGGTTTAAAATCAATAATACCCATTACTTTCCAAAAAGGGCATTTTAGTCCTAAACTTTCTGAACTCCTGAAATATATCTTGTCGGACTTATTTTCAATCCATTTCATTATCTTTAGACTCTAATACTTATTCCGGATAATTTTTAATATTTCGAGGTTGGGTTCTCGAAAAATCACTATTAATCCAAAAATACTAATCGCCAAACATAAAAACTTATATTCAATGAAAGGAAAGGTTCGGTGTTTTACAATCACCCCTCCTTACGCAAATTTCATCCTCGAAATTTAACTAAGCATACATGTTCAAACATGTGGGGATACAATGCATGCATCTGATGCTCAGGCTCCCATGTAGCTTTCTCTTCCACATGATTCCTCCACAGTACCTTAACCAAAGGAATATAGGTTCTTCCTTAAAAGACAAATCTTCCTTTAGGTTCACCGGTTGTGCTCTAATTACCTGTGAAGTGTCTGCTAGGTACATGCGAAGCATAGATACATGGAAGACATTGTGAATTCTCGCAAGTTCATTTGGTAGCTTCAAATTTTGATACACGGACCCAATTCTTTTTGTGATCTCATACAGTCCTATATAAAATGATGAAAGTTTGTAGAAAGGATAAGAAGGAAATAACCGCCCCTTCTTCTTCTTGACAAAAATAAGTTTCTTTTCATCACATTTTTGCAATTGACCGATAACATATTGATTCTTATTCTCCTCTAATATTTAAGTTGGTGTTCACAAAGATAGAAAGTGATTTTAATTTCTCTGTCAAGTTGCTCTATATGAACATTAATGGTGAATGAATCACCATCTTGAGATTTCCATACGTAAAAGCTCATCATTGCCCTATTGTGTGGTCACAACAATACTCATATTGAAATTCAAGTTGCTCACGAGGCTCTTTTCCTCAAAATCATTGTCCAATTTATGCCTTTAACATTATCATAAATCTTTTAATTTTGTATGTCGGCTATTATTGTATCTATAGCAAGTGTTATACTTCCTGAAGTCGTCATTTCTTGCGATTGCGTAAATTGGTTGAATATTGATCTTAACTTATTTATATTGAACCTGAATTTTTGGCATCTATTTCTCACTTTGTATCTAAGAATCCTTTACATTTTTTAAGCTTCTTAAACTTTTGGTCCCAATTATCTTTTGTCATGTTTATGAAATTTTCTTGCCAAGAATCATAAAATTCTAATATCATTTGTTGTGATTATTTATGGTTAAAGAGGAAATGAAGAATAGAGCAGAGGAAGGAGAGATGAATCTAGAAGAAGGAGGAGAGAGAAACACACAGAACAGAGAGAAAGTAAAATACTTAATTCATATTTTTGGTAATGAAATGATTACAAAGGTTTTTGTACTCCTTTTAAATTAAAATATGCTAGTAACTTTCATACGTAAATGACTTTTTAACTTAAATTGATGTTTGAATTGTCTTCCAACAATAAAATGTGTAAATCGACTTGAATTGTTAAGACTTCTCAATGATGATATCTTAAGAAAACTTGATACCTTCAGAAAACTTAAAAGAGCCTTGGTTATAATCTGATGTAGTTAGCAAGAAAATATATGACCAACTGTCCAGTTTTGGGATGGTGTTTTTTACTTTGATGCTAGAGAGATAATGCACAATCATGACATGAATATCGCTTCCGTGTACTTGATGGTGAATTTGCCTTGTCATTTCAGAGTGGTCAATGCTTGTCTTTTCGATTTAAACTGAAGGTTAAATACTTTAGAATGCTGGTTTGAAATATGGACTTGATGAGAGGTGGATAGGGAAGGGGAAGCATGAACGAATGTGAATTCGCAACAATGATGAATGCTTTCTGGGCCATATGTGGCTCGGTCAATGGAGACCATATGTTGTTGGATCAATGATACTGGGATGTGCAAGGTGAGGGGTAAGATCTTGTTTTTGAGCTCTTTTCCTGAGTCCCAAGTTGCATCAAGAATTCATGTGCTCAAAAGTGTCTCGTATCAAGTAACTTGGATAATTATAGTGGATGAATTAATAAGAAGCTGTTGGTGCTTGCACTTTAGATCTTTATGAGAGGGTAGAAAGGTCATGTTGGAAGCTTTGTTAATCTACACCAGCTTTGCTTATTTATTCAAGTATTTAAAAATGTGATGGTTATCACCCTAATTCTTAACCTTGTGTTTTTCTGATTTTTAATTTCCGTGTTTCTGATAACGTACATTATGGCTGATATCAACCTTAACGCAAAGTGCTAAAATGATTAGAGAGAATATAAGCTAATGTTATGGAGGACAGAATGATAGGTACTTTCTTTAGGTGCACAAATGCTATTTGCATGGTGGAAGTGCCATCCATTCGTTAGTGTAGGGAGTAATTCCATAGTCCAAAAGAGACTTTCTATCTACTCTTAACTGTGTGATTTGCTGTTCTAATGAAGCTAGGGGGGTTATCAAAATCAATGATATTTTATTGGTAGCACATTTGTGGGTTCACTGTTATGATTGATCAATTCCGTGAATGTGTTCCACCAAATTATTCCTAAATTTTTAGTAGTCTTATTTTTCACCTTAGCGTTCGAACCATATATTCGTCTTTCCTAACATGTATCATGCGGCAATCTTTAATTTTATGGCATTTTTGTGTGGGTTAAACTTATGACTATGCTGAAGATCTATCTGTTGCAACCAAAAGAATAAAAGTTGGAGAAGATTACTCCATGATTACAATCATTAGGATTCAGATTGTATTTACTTATTTTGTTTGCTTATTTAGCCCATAATCATTGTAAATTTACTTTAGCAAAACCTAAACCTCAAGTGTATATATATACGAGGAAAAGGAGGAAGAAATATATATGAAAAGCATACTTTCATCCACTTATGCTTCATGGTATCAGATACATCTGCGTAACCTCATATTATACAGCTTCTTGAACATATCCCTCTCACCCGAAACCCACTTCAAATGGCAGATGCTATCCCCAAACTTCCATCACCTGAAACTGAACCAAATAACCAACCCATCATTCAATATCAAAACGAATTTACCCATTTTAACCCCAGCATCATTCTGAATGAAGAGAATTATGATGTCTGGTCACAAATCGTTTAAATCCATATTGCAGCCAGGGAGAAACAAGAGTTTATCATAGGATTAGACCCTCCTCCTGCCATAGGTGATCCTAAATATCAAAAGTGGAATGTTGACAATCAAAAGGTGCGTGGTTGGCTACTCACTAACATGAAACCAGAGCTGATGAAGAGATATATGTGATTACCTACAGCTAGAGCAATCTGGACAGCTTTATCTAAGGCATATTATGATGGAAGCGATGAAACCCATATTTTTTCATTGCATCAGAAGACATGGATGCTTAGACAAGCTGGTCGAACCTTAGCCATTTACTTTGGTGAGCTTTCTGAACTCTTTATCAAATTGGATTATCGTGAAACTGTTGTTATGAAAGATCCCGATGATGTGAAAATATATGAGGATTTAGTTCAACGTATGCGTGTTTATATATTCTTAAACGGTTTGGATTTTGATTATGACCAAGTTCGTGGTGAGATTTTGAGAATGGAACCCAGGCCATGTCTTGAAAAAGCATATGCCTATGTGCATTGAGAAGCTAATCGAAGGGTCCTACATCAAACTGAATCAATTGGAGAGGCTACAGTACTCATGGTCAAGGGTGGAAAATTTTGTAAGCAAAAGAACAATGGGAACACTGAAAGGAGTTATGAGGTTTCCAAGTCTTCCGAAAAAAAGGGAGGTAGTCAATTGTACTGTACAAATTGGGAGATGGTTGGTCACACAGCTGCACGTTGCTATACTAATATAGGATATCCATCATGGTGGGATCCCGAAAAAGCACCTAAGCGCAAAGGGAAGGCAAATCTTATGGAGACTTCCTTATCAGAAAAACAGGTTGATGAGGGGGAGAAAGAACATTCAACTGTCCTGAATGTCATATCTACTGGTAAGTCTTTTAAAGCTTCCTCTCTGTCTAGTTCAGATACTTGGATTATTGATTCAGGAGCGACTGAGCATATGACTTCTGATTGTACTGTGAAAGACATGCACAAACCAACCATCCATGAAGTCAAAACCGTGAGTGGTGAAATTGTAACCGTATTTGGTGAAGGTTCTAAAACTTTAAATGAATTAAACCTCAACTCCATTCTTGTTATTCCCTCGTTAAGTTATAGCCTATTATCTGTTGCGCAAATAACAACTGCACTTTAATGCATCATAATATTTTGGCCTTATTTTTGTGTTTTTAAGGACATCAAGACGAGACAGACAATCTGTTAGACCCCGCTTGCTTCCAGAGTCCAACGCTTACTCTGATACCATACATGTTGGGCCCCGTTTCCAGAGTCCAACCCTGGAATCATAAAATGTGAGCGTGTTCCAATGAAATCCTGAAGATTAAAGTCTCATACCATTTCGATTTTTTTTCAGAACAATTGATTCACGACAATCCATTTTTATGATTATGTCCTCTATCTTATTGGACCTGCCAAAATTCTCCGAGAAAAACTCCACTAAACCCTTTAGGAAAAGTTCGTCGCGGCGACAAATGTAACTTCACCACATAAAAGGTCCAAAATTTTCCCTCCCGCTCCTCTTGGGATAATTACGTCGCGGCGAGAAGCTTGACTTCGCCATGGCGAAAAATGTAAAAGTGATCATAGCAACACCTTTCGGGAAGGTTCACTCAAGAGCCTTCCCTAGGCTTCTCCATCTATCCAAACCTTACTTTTATTCTAAGCTGTCCCAAAATATATTCGAAAGTAAGTGAGATGAGTTCATTTTTGAGGTTTGACTCGGTGTGGGCACACCAACCTTGTGGGATGCGCGCCTAGATGTCACGTAGGATGTCCACGTGACTCACAAGGGCGGGGTCCCAACACGATTAGCTGTGGCACTAGGAAGGGAAATCTATATTATTTGGATCTTAAGCCATCATCTTCGAAAGCTCTAGCAGCAACATCATGTTTATCCGCTACTTGATCTAGTATTTCTAAACTTTGTCTTATTCATAAACAATTTGGTCACACTTCGTTTGGATATTTGAAACATTTATTTCCAAATAAATTTATGAATCTTGATTTGAAATCTTTTGAATGTGATATGTGTGCTGTAACATCCCGTCCCCATATTAAGGGTTAGGACCCGAAATCTTGATACATGTGAGCTCAAAGGGAAATTAAGACA